>OOIL02001464.1:67658-82945 GCA_900332095.2 Cuscuta campestris | reverse complement strand
GGAAGGCTTTGATGACAGTCCAAGGTACTGAGTTGCTGCTGTCCACTTCCTATCATCCTCAAACTGATGGACAAACAGAGGTGGTTAATAGGTGTTTGGAGGCCTACTTAAGGTGTATGTGCAGTGAACACCCAAAGGAGTGGAGTAGCTGGCTACCTTTGGCTGAATGGTGGTACAATACCTCCTTTCACTCATCCATTCAGATGACACCCTATGAAGTGGTATATAGTCAACCGCCCCCCATCCATCTTCCATATCTTCCCGGTGAAACAAAAGTGGAGGCTGTGGATAGGTCCTTACAAAGAAGGGAATCCTTGATACAGATGCTGAAATTTCAACTGTTAAGAGCTCAAAATAGGATGAAGGTGCAGGCTGACAAGCACAGATCTGAGAGGCACTTTGAAGTGGGGGATTGGGTATGGCTTAAGCTACAACCATATAGACAACAGACAGTGCAAGCAAGGTCTAACCAAAAATTAGCTCCCAAATTTTATGGTCCATTTCAAATACTGACCAAGGTGGGTTCAGTAGCATACAGGCTACAACTGCCCCCATCAGCTCAAGTCCACCACACTTACCATGTATCTCAACTCAAAGCATTTAAGGGAGTCCTGCCAAAACAACCACATATACCAGGATGGCTACAGGGAAGAAATGTTGGAGAAGTTCTTAAACCTGCAGCAATTTTAGAAAGAAGGATGATCAAGCAAGGTGGCAGAGCTGTTGTCCAATACCTAGTGCAATGGGAAGGGCAGAATGTAGAGGATGCATCCTGGAGGGATTCCAAGGACATGGAGCGGAGGTTTCCTGAATTTTTCTGTTAATTGTGCAGTGTAATGTCAATTTGGTTGTAAATAATTGAATAAAGGCCCTTCTCTTTAAGGGGGAAGGAATGATACAGGCGTTGCCTTGCCACGTGTGTGTGGTGGTTAGATACGGTTAGATGGCGGTTGAGTTTGTTAGACGGTTAGCTAAGCTCGGGGGGCTTAGGGCCTTTATATACTTGTATTCAAGCTGTGGTTGGAATAAGAAGACATTTAATCTCATTTCACATAACTTCTCTCTCTCTCTTCTCTCACATTTTGATCAAGACTTCAATCCCTGGTCTTTAACGTTCATCCTCGAGGATTCTTCTCCATCTCTGAATCCTCCTGCATTGGACTTTATCAGGAGTTTAGAGAAATTGATCGATATGATGTCATGAATTTACACAATTTGAGATTATGGAGTATAATTTGGGAGAGGGTTGGAGACTTGGAGGTCGTGAGGGGGCGATCAAGGACAGGAGTGGAGCTTTATGAAGGATAAGTGCCCCAATTTATATGATATTTGGAATTATGTCGTGAGGAGGCATTACTGGATGAAAAAAATCAAATTTGAAGATGTTTTTGTGTTTATATAATGCAATCAAATTTTATATTTTTATTTCTTTACTTTTAATGCTAATTTAATAGAACAATACTATATTCATTTGAAAAATCGAAATGAAAATAACCAATCCTTCCTCAATCTCAAAATGAAGTACTTTTTAAACCAAGACAAAATGCGGTGATTTTTAAAATGATTTTATTTTGAAATTAGTATAGAAATAAAAAAGTATGAAGATACACTTATTAAGGTACATTAAAAACTACATTAAAAATTATACAAAAACAAGCTAAGATGTGACAACAATATTTTATTGTACCAAATGATCATCAATAAAATATGTAAACAAACAAAAGTTATATATCGAAAAACTGTAATGTTAAAGTGAAAAAATCATTTTGTATTTTTTATTGATTATTTGATAAACTGACATATTTTTATCCTCCTTGTTTTATACTTTCTCCGTCCTACAAAACATTACCCATTTTGAATAGTATTTGGTCAAAAAATTACACAGTTTGACAACAAATTGTGAGAAAATATATTGAATTATAATATAAATTTAATATAATTGGAATCATCTTAGGATCTAGTTTTGATATATTAAATTTTTATAACATTTAATTTATTTATTTAGATTATATTTAATTTATGGTCAAAACGTGTAAATGTTTGACTAAAAATACATTAAAATGGGTAATGTTTTGTGGGATGGAGTGAGTAGAAGTTAGACTTGGCAAAACTGACCCGAACCCGATAACCCGGAATCGAACCTGATTTGACCCGAAAATTGAAGAACCGAAATAGAACCGAACACTTGGAATGATCCGAACCGAACTAAACCCGAACCGAATGTATTCCGACCTGATTCAGATCTGAATCCGATTTAACCCGAACCCGGTTAAACTTGAAACCGATTAGACCCGAAAATTGATTAAATTTTATGTACGTCCGTGTTAAATAATAAAATGACCACGGAGTATATCATAAATTGATTAAATTTATTATGTGATATTATTGATTTATTAGTATATATTTAAAATATATCTGAACTAATATAAACCTAGATCGATACAAACCCAAATCGATATAAACTCGAACCGATACAACCCCAAATCGATATAAACCCGATCTGATACAAACCCGAACCGATACAAACCTGAACCGAAACCGAAAACCAGTCAAACTGAAATAAACCCAGAACCGAACTTATCCAAACCAAACCGACCCAAACCGATTATAACATATATCCGAATAAGACCCGAACCGGAACCAAATCGATTGATCTGATTGCCTTGGTCTGGTAGAACCTATAATGACATGATTTTTATGTATGTAAATTTTATTATTTATTTCTATACCAATTGTTAAATAAAATAAATTTTAAAAAACTAGAAATTTTTACGTGATCTGGCATTCTCTTTTAGAGCAAGGGAGTAAAAAAAACATTGTAGTCCGTAAATCAAAAACTACTTACTTCATGGCCGGCGCCGTCGCCGGCGGTGGAATCTCTTCGAACGGTTTTTCTCCCAAAATGATGGAGGGAAGAAGCCCGGAGAAGGTCCCGTTCAAGTGTTCGTCTGATCGGAATAGTTCCTTCCGGGCATGATTCCCCAGACGACGACCTCCACACCTGGAAATCCTCCTCCTCGTATCCGGCCGCCGTCGTGGGGTGGTGCCGCCGGCGCTTCGGCCTCTCCGGCGGTTCCAATGGCTTTTGTCCCTTTAACAAGGGATGATCGAACGCCGGTTGTTTGTCGGATTCCACGCAATCTATAATGTCTCCATCCGAACTCTGCATCATATCATCACCCCATTCATATCATATCATTTACTTGAAACTTATTTTCAATTTAATTTATTTCATTATAAATATAAAACTTAGAAATAAAATTTATTCCATATATATTACGGAGTATAAAATAGTTGACACTCATTATTTTGTAATTGGGGAGAACAATTCAATCTCTGCTATTTGGTCGTAGCACAAAAATATATAGATTTAAAATTGGTAATGCCAAAAACTAATTGAAATTGGAGAAATCAATTTCATCTAAATCAATTTCACAGAACTTTAACTCTCAATTCAATTTCAATTTTGTCAATTCCGTGTATCAAACGGACCCTAAGGCCCCGTTTGGTACACAGAAATCAAATTATGGAATTAGAATTGATGACTTTAATTTCAATTCTGGTAGCACAAATATTATGTGAATTTAAAATTGATAGTGCAAAAAATGAATTGAAATTGGTGAATTAAATTCGATGGTATTGAAGGCCATAAAATTTCAATTCCAATTCATCAATTCCGTATACCAAACGGACCCTAAGATTTCATGTTAGTATTATAAACCTACATGAGACAATCATTCAGACTTCCAAATATCCCAAATTATCATTTTATAAATGAACACATTAAATAATTGTTTTCCATGATGTTAATTTGTTGATAATTTTTATAAATGAAAGCAAAATTGATTAACTTCTACTTAGACATTGTTTGGAAACAATATTTTTTTTATTGACGATGGCGTTTTTGGGGAAAAAAGTTTAATGGTGCAAATTTAGTTTGAAAACGCAAAGCTAAATGATACATGCATATATTTACCTGCACAGATTTGACATAAGGCTTATTGAGCTTGGCGAGATGAGCTCTCATCATCTTCATCTTCTCCGACTCTTCCCCGGGCCACAAAGCCCGGCTCGACCGGTTGGAGTTTTCGGGGTCCGGTCGTGCAGACCGGACCGGACAAACACCAATGACCATAAAGAGAAAGCAGAGAATAAGAGAAATTATGGGCTTGGAAGAAGATGAGATCTTGGGGTTGAACAATTGGGAAGCCATTTTCTTTTTCTTTAAATTTCTTTGGTGTTTTTTTGCTTTGTTAGTTATTCTTTGCTTCTTCTCATTCTAAAATCTAAACCTGCAGACTTATGCTTTTGACACACATATATATATTTATATACTATATGGAAGCTGTCTCTTCTGAGTTGTGATTCCCAAAAAGAAGAAGCTAAGAAGGAATAATTGTCTGGATGTAAAAGACAACAGTATATATAGAATAATACTTCTATTTGGATTTGGTCATAAAACAATATATGCTAAATGAGAATCATTAAAATATACGTGGAAATTAAGCAATATTTCCTACGGTACCCCTCTGTCTAGGAAAGATGTTCGTGTTTCATTTTTTTATGCATCTTATAAAATACTTTTACGTGCATCTGTAATGTCTAAAACTCGCTCTATTTCTCATTTATTGCGATATAAATAGTTTTAGGGATGTTTTAGATATTTCATAGTGAAAAAGACGGTTTATGGGAAGCACGGAAAATAAAAAAAGGAACATTTTTTGGGGACGGACCAAGGAGGGAGTATGACTAGCTTCTTTTTAAACAGTGGGTAAAGCATATATACTCTATAGTCTCCAAATTGAGTTCCTTAGCTCCCCTGCCCCTCTCTACTTTTTAACTTTTTTATTTAAGAGAGAAATGAGACAACTAGTTGACAAGATGCGTGTTTGATTAAGATCTTCCAGTTGGATTTAGTTGGATTGGTTCTTTGATATGGTAGCAAATAAAGTGATTAAGAAGTCACGGATTTGAACTTTTCAGTTTTAAAGAAAATTAAAGTTACTCAGTTTAAAGAAAATTAAGGTTTCTTGTGCAAGTTTCGAAGCGATTACTCTTAGACGTAAGGGAAGTGTTATAAAAACTCTTCTTGAGTATATAATTAGAGGATTAAGTTTTTGGTTGAGATCTTCCTTGACAATGTATACTCTCACTTCTCATTAGTCACCTCATAATTAAAGATTGAATTGTTAATATATGTTGAATCCGTTTCTGCGTAATTTATCTCCAAACTTTTAATACGGAGTAGAATTTATATTTTTCTATCAAACTTTCAAAAATGTACCATATTATTTTTCTAAGCTTTTCATAAATTGTGTGCTTTACCCTTAAACTCTTCATAAAGTGTATATTTTTCCTCCGAATTTTCAAAAGTACACCATTAGTCCCTATATCTTTCATAAAATACGTGCTTCCCCCATCAAAGTTTCAAAATTGCTCCATTGGTCATATTTTTTTATAAAAATAGTGCATATATTATATGCTTGAAACCCCAAAGAAAATCTTGGTTGAACATCTTTAATCAAACATGGATAAAAAGAAGAGAAATTTACCTAAATAGGACTAAAACATAATGACTTTCCCAATATAGGACCTTATGTTTTTATTTCCCAATGTAGGACCTTTGGTCATTATCAAGTAGTCATTATTCAACTAAATTTCCATCATTACTGGAGATTATTCCTTCCACTAGGTCATTAATAAGTCCTATTTAGGGAATAAAAAAGTTTAAGTCCTACATTAGGAAAGTCATTATGTTTTAGTCCTATTTAGTGCAAATTTCACTAAAAAGAAAATAGTGTTTGTCAAAGTACTCTCACCCTTCAGTTGACACACCTATTAGAGTTTGATGAAGAAGTTCGGTGATTAGATTACTTTTTTCGAAGTGTGGTTAAATATGCTATTCAACAAAAACAAATTCTTGAAAGTTGAAATCCAACTGTGTAGAGTTTAATTCTTGAAAAAAAAACAAGTTCATAAATGGGAAAAAGACTGAAGTAAGAGTGAAATATTAAAACTATACCGAAATAGGAATTTCATGTTTTTATTGATGGGAGTTAAAATGCATTTATATTATCAATCATGATCATGTGCATTACGTAAATTACATATATACAGTGTCACATAATCACAATGTGAGCTGCTATTTAGGAAAAAAACATGAAACTTCTATTTTAATATTTTCTTTATGTTTTAGTCCTATTTAGGATGATTTTTTTCCCATAAATTTCTACTTTCTCTCTTAGATAGTTAGATATGGAATAAATATGGGACTCTTTTATTCTTCTCTCTTCTAAATATATACCCCGTAATAAATCTCAATCACTTATCTTTCATTTTTCATCAGGCATTTTTTAATTTCTATATTTTTTTAAAACTCCGTAAAACAAAACAACAAATTTTACTCTCTTTGTTCTTAAATGGATCACACACTGCATTGTTCTAAAATTACGATAACTTAAATTTATTTGTATATTTTTTCATTGATAACTTAATAAATTTTTAACATAGTTTTTAAATATACAAAATTTTTATATTTTATATTTTCTTTTGTCTTTCATGCAATTCTTTTAGTGAGAGACGAAGTATTTTATGAGTAAGCCACATATATTGGGTCAAAATTTTGGACACGGGTCAAAGTCCACTACTTCATTGTGTCCCACCAGTCATAAAGTGGGCCCATGTTTGGGAAGAGGAGTATTAAGGATAATAAAGTCCATTTCTTTATGGAGATTTATTTGACAAAATATTTTGGCCGGCCAAGGCTCCCAATTCATGATTGTGCCGCGCTTTGCCGGATATTGGGTCCATTAAAAGACATCAAAGCAAAGCTTTTTGGGTTCAAAGAGTACTACGAGTTGACCCTCTTTGACGAGTGTAGTTCAAGACTGCTTCCTCAATTGTCCACTTTAGTTTTCTTCACTTAATTTAATTTGATTTGATCTGAATCTTTTAAGATAAATCTAACTTGACCTGAATGAATCTGATTTGATCTAAGATGAATGGATCTAATCAGATCTGACCAAATCTGAATATATCTTATCAGATCTGATCTGAATGGATCTGATATGAATATATATATATGATCTGATTAGAATAAATGTTATTCAAATTCCAATTCAAACAATAATAATAATTTTCATTATTATTGTTAGTATTATTATTACTAATCTATGAATTTGCTCAAAAAAACATAATAATAGAAACAAAAATTATTACTATTATTAGTACTTTTATCAGTATTTCTATAATTATTACTATTACAATATTATTATTAATGTAACATTATTTATTTTTTAATACTTTTCCAAATTTGATCTGAATAGATCTGATCTGATCTAATCTGAAAAAATATGGTCTTATTTGATCCATTCAGAACGAATCTCATCTGATCTGGTCTGATTCTAATAAGAATAAGTGATAAGTAGCAGAAACAAATTAAAGAGAACAAGGCCTTAATCATTAATTAAAGGGAGAAATACCGTCATAATACTAGTATATGCTTAAAATACCCAATATAGCACTGCTATGAGATATCGAAACTCATGTGGATGCAATTCCAAATTTGTCCTTGCATTGCACACTGCCAAAAAATGTGTTTAAGTTGGTATACACTTCCAGAACATGAGCATAACACATTGCCGTCATAACCAATATAACATTTACACACACTGCCAAAGCATGATCATTCGACACTGCTAAAAAATATGTTTAAGTTGGTATATACTCCAGAACATGGACATAATACACTGTCATAAAGTATAGTTAAGCATTGTGACCATAAAATATTGCCCAAACATGGCCATAACACACTGCAGAAAGTGTAGGTATAACGTGACCATTCCACACTCCCAAAAAAGTTGGTATACACATACAAAATATAACGGTATAATTAGAAGAGATCCACGCCACAAATATTCAAATATGTGAAAAACAATAAGGAGTGCTAGCTATATGTGTAATATTGGGTGTCTTAGAGTGCTACATAAGGCGAATTCTATTAATTAAATAGGTATTATACAAAGTATGATATATTAATATAAAATTAATTTTAAAAGATCTCTCTTGTGAATAAATTTTAAAACATTATTTGATTTCCTTATGCATTGTACTCTTTTCCTCCCAATTTAAGTTATTTTTCTATTCCTTATTCATATATCACCCTTTAACAACATTTGCTTATTTTTCTATTCCTTATTCATATATCACCCTTTAACAACATTTGCTTATTTTGTTACTAATTTGATAAAATAATATAATCATATTATTTTTTCATTCGTAAAACTTTTGTTGTAGTTTTAAAATATACTCTTTTTGTCTTAATAAATTGTTTGTTTACCATTCACAAGGTCAAATCTTAATCATTTTCTTTACTCTATTTCGTTACTCAAGTGATAAAATAATTTAGTCATTTCACTTCTTGCTTGTTCTGTGCATCTTTTTATATAGTTTTTAAATATATAAATTTTATATTTTAATTCCATAGAAACTTTTAAATAAGTTGAATTAAAAATAACTTCAGTCAAATATTGTAAACAACAACGAGGAACTTAAAATGAGATGCAGGGAGTATAGTTTTAGTTTTTCATTTCAGACTAATTTTATTTAAACTCAATTGAGAGTACTTTGAGTTAAACATATAGTAAAGCGAAATGAGTAACTTAAATTCGAACAAATGGAGTAACTTTTATGTACTTGAATAAATTTTTGGGAGGGGGGTAACATTTAGTATGAGTATTGTTCACCAGTTGAATATTATCCAATTTAGTTTAATTTCATTCAATCCAATTAATGGTTACTTCAAAATAACTCTACAATCAATCGTTCTTTGATAAGTGATAATAAACACTCCTTTGTGTTCTTGAGCTTCTAAATAGTTATAAATCTTTAATGGGACATAAGTCATAACACACACAAAATATGTTGAGGCTGCTCTTGAACACTTGCATAGCTTTTCAAAAAGGATGGTGTCAAAACGGTTAAATTACTCCTTACATGTTTATGGGTGGAAATAGCGTTTTCAATTAGTGTTAGCGTTTTCGATAAGATTTTAATGGTGTAGATTAATTTTGAATATACTACCCGTAGATAGTCTTTTTAAAATGTTAACGCTAATCTCTAACGCTATTTACAAAAAGGTTCCTATGCCTACTCTAAATGTTTGAATAAATGTTTTTGTTAACAGTTAAAGGTATATATGGAGTATTTAGTAAGATGTGTTTGAATATTTATAAGATGGATGAGGTTTGGTTAAACCATTGGTGTATTTTGTGATTGGGTGATTAAAATTATGTAGGATGGTTTCCAAAAGAGGATGTGTTGGACTATTTTTTTTTTCTTTTTTTATTGTATAAAATGTCGTTGACCCAAAAAAAACTCCAAAAAGCTTGAAAGACACTTTTTTGTTACCTTGTGTTCTAGACTAAAATTCACAGAAAAAAAACTAGTATTTGACCATAGATTGGGAGGTTTAGGAGGGGTTTGATAGGGTAAAGACTGCTTCAAGTTTAAATGGAGCATTGTAGAACCCCCAAATGAACCGAAGGCCCGCATGGGTAGTTCAACTGGTCCAAGGAGAGGATGTCAAACTCGTTGATCCTATGGTCGAATCTCGACAGCGGCTGTGTGAGAGTTCTATTATTTGTAATAACTGTTTGTGTGCACCAAATATGGGGCGACTTCTCTAAGCACCAGATTGAGATTATACCACAATTTATCCCTTCACAATTCTGCCGAACCCGGGTGTGGGAGCGTCTAGAGTGGGCTTTCCACCCAAATGAACCAAATGTGATAATACGACGTCCAAATCCAATGTCAACAAAATTTGAGTCAACTACAAGCAAACATCTCATTTACCTTAAATAATTCCTGTTAACCCAAATCCATCTATAATCGCAATGCTAAGCACCCGTATAATACGGAGTAATTTGTAAGGTGAATTTACCTAAATCGTATTAAAACATAATAACTTTTCCAATGTATTACCATATGTTTTTATTTTCCAATGTAGTACCACTAATCATTGTTTATCGGTCATTGTTCAAATAAATGTCCATCACAATGGACATTATTCAAACCAAATGTCCACTATCACTGAACATTGTTTCCGACACTAAACATTGTTCATATGTAGGTCCATGATGGACCTTAGGTAAATTTGCCAATATATGTGGAGTATTTAGTAAGATGTGTTTGAGTATTTATACGATGGTTAAGGTTTGGTTAAACAATTGATGTATTTTGTGATTAGGTGATGAATATTTTGTACGGTGGTTTCCAAAAAAAAAGATGTGTTTGAGATCAGAAAATTAATGCACCATACAGATTCTCATATATAACCAAACCACAGGCACACAGTACTGTACAACTCTTACAATTTTAATTGTAGAAAGAAAGAAAAAAAAAGAGATGTAGACTTTTATAATGTGGTCTTAGCTGTGGGCATATGAAATTGTTTGTTGCATTACAAACAAAAGTGTACCTTTTTTTTCAACAAGAAATGCAAGCCCATGTTAACAACCTTAATGTTATTGCAGTTGCACACAGCACGAGTGTTGTTGAGTGGGGAGATCACATCTGAGGTCTTGTCTGAACAACATAAACCTGTCCATCCTTCACAACACCTTCAATGTCTTGAGCACATCCACACAGCTCCTCAATCACACTCCCAGCACTCGCAATTTTAGAGAGCACCGATTGGCGGAAATCAACATCCATTATCAATGGATCGTCGGTGTAATCGAGTACGACTCTCTCCGGTTCATCAATTGGCACGCTGCAGAAGACGCATGTTGAGAAAAGATCAGCACAAAGATAATTCCCTACTCTAACGTACCGGTTAGCTGGCTTGCCAGGCAAGGCTTTTGTTAGAAAATAAAATATTTTCCTGAGTCTGGCTGCGTTCCATTCGCCTAATCTAATACGGAGTATGATTTTTTAAAGATCTAGTCTGATCTGATTAGATCCGATCTGGTCTGATCCGATTGTAGTTATATTTAAAACTGTTTCTGATCTGGTCTGATCTGACAACACTTTCGTTACCACGATTGGGTGAGTCCCACACATTTTCATTTTTGTACTAAAACATCAACCTATGGCACCAGTGCACCACACATTAGGGGTTGGTAGAATAATTCATTCGTACAAAAAAATTATAGTGAAAAGTTTATACCACTACTGCTACAACAACCCAGTATAATCTCAATTTTGTTGTGATTTGGGAGTCAAGATGTACACAGTCTTACTATTGTTAAAACAAAGAAGTTTCAGTTAAAATTTTTACATAAAAAAACATTTTTAGCAAACTTGGGGCTCGGAGAGGGGTTGACCTTCATCGCATTGTTATTTTTTTAAGTTTACCACCTCAATCTAAACGGAGCATAATTATGTATTTAGCATTGAAGTGTCTCTTTCTACTTCCTCAAATGAGTTGTAGTTTTAATCAAAGTCTTTTATCCCAAAATAATAATCGTTGTAGGAAAATCATGTGAATTATTTCATAATCTTCCAAATAAGTCCATACTAACTTTTCATGCATTTAATGCTCTTATACCTTGTCCTATCACTTTTAAAAAAAGCTTTGTACCTTGTCAACAATGAAATCCATTGAGTGTTAGACTTCAACAAGCATAGAAGAGTCATCTTGCAAGATGGAGTTTAACAACCACACCCACTAGAAATACTTTTTCAACTCACTACTCCAAACACGCCATAGAAACAAAAGGGTCCAATCCCAGATAAAATGAGTATGAGGCCCTTACCTATCATAAAGCCCTGCCCCAGCATAACCTTCTAAATCTTCACCATTTGAGTCTGAGCGGAAGATAATAGATGATGACCTTATGAAAAGTCCAGTGGCTTTGCTTGGGTAGCCTAGCACCTGAAATTATTCAGAGTTGAGTTCTCCCAATCATACACACCTCAAATTGGCATAGACGAATAGTATTAACTAAATTTATAAAGTTAATTTGGATTATGATGATGACTTTGGTGCCTTTCTTATCTATTGGAATTTGGAACAGGTTGAAATCAATATAAAAAACATATACTTGTACTACGTAGTATTTTAGTCTCGAGAAGATCAAAAGGGCCAACAGATTACCTGAGGAGAGCTGAGGTCATTCTTTTTGCAGGTAAAACTCATGGCACGGCCTGGGTAAGCCCCAACCAACGTTTCACCTAGGCCTTTGACAACCTATCCAAGCCGTTGGCGACATGTAATTAAAAATATCGAAATGGTTAATGACTATAGTCTGTATAAATCCAAAAGATTATCTTCAAGTAATTCCAGTCACAAGTCAATAACAATTGGTAATGGGTCATTACAAAAGTCAGTGACTTCAATGATGGGCCATCTCTAAAGATAATGGCATAACATGTATGTCAAAGTAGCATTAAGGTAATACTTCATTGTGGACATGATTTAAAATCTTCTATGATATACTAGTTTTAAAAAAGGAGCTGAAGCTGGAAGTCAAAATATAATTGTATGGATTATAAATAATAAAAAAAGCTTATTTTATGATCACACACAGCTTTTCCAAATCGTAGTTGGGATATGTTCTTAATGTGTGTTATTCTTAAAATTCTTTATGTTCTCAATGCCTTTTACTATCACTCTTTTAATTTTAGTTAGCAATCTAAGGAGGGGGTCCTCAACATGGAATTTAGAACACATTTAATCCAATGATTCATGAATTTGATGGATTTTAGATAAATGTTACAAGTTTCATGAGATTCCAATGGGATTATTTGGATTAATAATGGGGTTTCATTGGATATACTAATGTATGCCATAGAACCTTCCATTATATCAAGTTAGTAACAATGTAAATATGTGGTTGAGAAGTTCTATCATGGACCTTCTCTCACACATTCTTTTTATTCATTTATTTTAAAAATTATTAAAAAAAGCTTATCTCAGTAGTAAGCAAATGCTCATTTGGCATATATAAAGGTCCACTAGAGACCTTATATTCGTGGAAACTTTACCAAAATTTTAATGTGAGTATGTGACATTCTAATGAATCGTATTATATTAAGTATGAGAAACATAGTACAAAGTAGTTAAATTAAAATAACAATAATTAGATTATTGTTATACTTATCCGCCAAATTTAGATGAACTTGAACAACTTCAATGATTTTGATTTGTCAACATGCTATAGCCAATAATGTGTTGCTAGATGAAGCATTAGTTAGTGGTTAAGCCTCTAACATTGAAAATAAAATGCTAACAAAAAAGGCATCACTAGTGGAAGCATTCGTTGAGTAAACACATTGAATTTTATATCTTTCCTTCGCTAACCTTTAATAATTAATATTTTAATAAATTATTATCAAACTAGATACTCTTTAAATACAACAAAGTCAATAATAACAATGGCAATGAAGGTAGAACTTGCATTGGGAGATTTCAAATTCAGACATTAATTGCTCCACATGTATTTTATTTGATGAGTCGAAAAACAAGTTGATATTGCATTACCTCAGCATATATCTCAGATGAATCTCCAGAGGATGGGTTAGTTGTATGGATAACAAATGCATAGTCCGCATTTATTATCTCTTGAACAAGTACAGCCATACAAAGACAATCATGGTCTATTTTCACTTTTCTTGTGCTAAGATATGCTCTCTCATTCCACTTTGAAGCCCACACCTGCAAGATAGTCACGGACCAAAATGCTCATCTCATGAACCAGCTGAAACATCAGGAAGCCAAAGAGTCATATGGACTAATAAAGGGCTAGGAGATGAGCAAAAACTGAAATCTGAAAAAACAAAAAAATCCCTCCGAATATCCATTTGCAAGGAACTATATCGCCACTAAATAATGATGGTACATTTTGTTATATATTTATGATGCAATTCAAATGACAGAAATATCCCTCCCAACATCCTTACGCAAGGGGCTACTTTACCATTAATAATAAATGGTACATTTTGTTATAATGTACTCCCTCCATCCTACTGGATTTTACAACTTGGGCGGAAACACATAATGAGGAGAACAGTTCTTTTTTTAAAGGACAGTTAAGTCCTCGTAATGAAAATGTACTACTAAAATGGGTAAAAATGATTTTGGAATAGAGAGTAGAGTGATCTTTTATGCTTATGTCATGACCTAAAAAGGAAAGTGGAAGGACAGCCAAATATAGAATGTTGGAAAATACAACCATGACCGGGAGGGAGTACCTTTTTTATTGCGGTCCAAGCTTGTTCCCACCTCTTAAGACTTTCATCACCAGGCCACGGCATACATGACCTTTGCATCTTGTCTTTGAGTTCATTGACCTGAAATGTGACCACAACAGCTTGCAAGCTAAGACCCAGAGCAAAGGAAGCTAACATCTACAATTAGTAGTTAAGGAATATATGCTACTCCCTCCATCCCTTGAAGTTCTTCCCTTATTGACTTTTTGAGAATTTAGAGTGATATTTTTGTGTTGACTTTCCAAAAGTACCCTTGATGTGATGGGTAACAGTAGGATGTGATAGATATATTATTAGTAAAAAGGCATGATGTGATAGGTGGGGTAGGAATTAGTACGGGTAAAAGTGGTTTTTTAATAGAAAAGGGAAGGAGTTTGTGGGACAAGAAAAAAAAGAAAGGAGAAATAGTTTAAGGGACGGAGGGAGTAGTATTTGGCTCCTCAACCCAAACATACATGTAAATATTCAATTACATCCAGCACACATCTTCATCAAAGTGTGTAAATCATTAGCAAGAAGTAATAAAAGGAAGGAGATAAGCGCAAAATATGGAGCGCCCTATATAATATAAAAGCCAGCGTACTCACAGAATACATACCAAAGAAACTAATGTGATACGTATAATGGATGATAAAGATAACAGTACCAGTTCAGATGGGGCAGAAAGTTCTAAAACTGTTTTTCTGATTTCAGAAAGGACACTGAACTCTCCTGCAGACAATCTTTTCTTGAGAGCAAGCACTTTTTCTGCCACACCCTGCTAAATTTAAATATAAAAAAAATAAATAATAAACATCACAATACAAGAAACGAAAAGAGATTAAAGTCTAATACTGCTTTGGATGAAGATAGAAGCAAAACAACATGTTCTTACCCTCGTGTTTCGGTTATACCTGTTTCCTCAAACACTTACGATTGCCCGATTAAGAATTGACAAACAATTTAGTTCCATCTTCTTCAGAGTTAGCTCAAAACGTTGCAGCAGCAGCATGTACTGTGTAGCAGCAAGGTCTATGGTATTCATCTATAAACCAAGCCAAAAACATGCCCAGCATACCCCCCTCAGAAGTGGT
>OOIL02001464.1:42696-67590 GCA_900332095.2 Cuscuta campestris | reverse complement strand
AGGATGATCAAGCAAGGTGGCAGAGCTGTTGTCCAATACCTAGTGCAATGGGAAGGGCAGAATGTAGAGGATGCATCCTGGAGGGATTCCAAGGACATGGAGCGGAGGTTTCCTGAATTTTTCTGTTAATTGTGTAATGTCAATTTGGTTGTAAATAATTGAATAAAGGCCCTTCTCTTTAAGGGAGAAGGAATGATACAGGCGTTGCCTTGCCACGTGTGTGTGGTGGTTAGATACGGTTAGATGGTAGTTGAGTTTGTTAGACGGTTAGCTAAGCTCGGGGGGGCTCAAGGCCTTTATATACTTGTATTCAAGCTGTGGTTGGAATAAGAAGACATTTAATCTCATTTCACATAACTTCTCTCTCTCTCTTCTCTCACATTTTGATCGGGACTTCAATCCGTGGTCTTTATCGTTCATCCTCGAGGATTCTTCTCCATCTCTGAATCCTCCTGCATTGGACTTTATCATTACGGGTAGAAACATGAAAGAGTAACCCTATGTAAATCTTGGACCTAATCAAACGGCGATTCATAATTGATCAATTTACCCAAAAAAATTAGGGAAATCGAGAGCCCAGAATCTGACATAGGTATGGAATTCGAGAGCCCAGAATCTGAATCCACAAAGTTATGATTAGAATAAGATTGTATATGAAGTTTGGAAACAAACCTGATTATCGAATTGACGTAGAAGAATAAGGGGATTGTGACGTTTTAGATTTCGAAATTGACATGAAGAATACGCGAAGAATCAACAGATTTCATTTCCTTTGGCGAAGATCTACCACAAGAATCAGCGAATTTTTGGCGAAGAAGTCTGGCTGATGAAGAAATCTGCGATGGGCATACAGAGGAGGAGAATCGGCAATTGGGAAGGGTTCTGCTATTTTGTCGCAGAAGTGGACACCTGTAAACTTAATACGTAGTAAACTTAAGTGTAATTATATAAGACTATACTTAATTGCTAATGTCAAATTTCTACCCATCAAATTCTCAAATTTTATATTAAAGTATATATATATACATATATATGTGTGTGTTACTTTATTCTGAAAGGAGCAACTGGATAAATTAGGATACTATAATTTGGGATCAGAGCGAGTTTGGTTTCAAAAACGGTTTTTGGACCATTTGACTAAATTGTTTTTGAAATAGTGCTTCCGTATCCTCCACTTCATCACAGTTCCAAGAAGGTAATAAATTATTGTTTTACATGATTATCTAAGTTTCGTTGAAGTTAGAGATTGCTAATAAAATAAAATATGGATTGCGAAATATTTTACAAATGAAAGTTAGTTATACAAAAGTTTATAACTGTTGAAAATCGACATATTTAAATTCTTGAAACAAATTAAATACTTCAAGAAAAAGATATTAAGGTATTTGTGTGTTGACCAAATGTCATTATAAAATTTTTACAAAAAGAAATTGAATATTTCATAAAAATTGTACTCCCTTCGTCTGGAAATATTCTTCCCATTTGACTTTTCTTGGTCAAAGTTTGTAAACTTTGACTATGATATGTGGAAAAAATACATTGTATTACGATATAACTTGAATATGAATATATTCAATTTGAAATATAGTTTTTAAATATCAAATTTTTATAAAGTATATCCATGTATAAATAAAGATATTAGTGGTCAAAGTGCAATCTTGGATACCGTAAAAAGTCAAATGGGAAGAACATTTCCGGACGGAGAAAGTATCAATTTACACATTATGGATATTATTTATACCATGGGAGGCCCGAAGGGTGTACAAAGTGGCCAACCGCACAGGGCACCTTAAAATTTAGGGCACCATATTTTTAAATTTATTAATAATTTTAAAGTAAAAGTATTCTAAAAATATAAAATAGGACACAAAATGTAAATTTTGGACAGGGCCAATTTTATTTTTTCATTTTTCGGGGCCGGCCCTGATTTATACCTTGATAAAATTATTATTTTTCTCCAAGATTATGAGTTTGTTGCCAAAATAAAGATTCTGGTAAAAGAATATTGTTTCGATTCTGAAATGTTTAAAAACAATAATAAAAATAATTTTGTGAATGTTTTTGAGACAGTTGTAGGATGAAACTCGGAAAATATCTTACAAATATTTTTATATGACTTTGATCTTTTGAAAAGAATTTTTAAATAAGTTGTTAATTTGAGCCACTTGGTAGATATATACAAATAAATAATGATGATCAATATTTTGTGTCAAAAAGTTATTTGAGTCAAACAACCATTATGAGTCACTATTGTTATAAAAATGTTGCCAGATGTTTCAAAAAATGATTAATTTTGAAAAGATTTTATATGATGAGTTTGTTAAAAGAAAATGAATTTTAAAAAAAAGTTTGTGTAGACTGTAAACTCCGTATATCTTGTTTAAAATGTTAAGAAATCATTCTACATAGCACTCTAAGTCACCCTAAATTACGCATTTAGCACTACTCATTGTTTTAACAAACTTATCAATTTATGGTGTCAATCCTTTCATATCATACCCTTTACACCTTTTTTTTCATTAAAAATTACGGCATTCAACTCCAATCTCTCCTTCCTTTCTCCCGCACGCTATTGAACTCCACAGTCTCTCCTTCCGTTCGCCTGTGATGATGCGTCCTCAGTCCTTCACCCACGATTCCTTGGCCGATCAGCAGCGACAATCATCAGGTTCTCTCACATGCTAATCTTCGATGCCGGTAATCATTTTCTCTTCTCCTTCAATTTTTAATTTTCATTTCTTCATCCTTTTATTCGGATTTCCCTGTATTTTTAGTATTAATTATTGTGTTTTCTTCGTATTGAAGATCAGGTGCTGTGAAATTAATTTTGAAATACCAAGCATTTGTCCCTTTTGAAAAACTAGGTCTTTTGAAAGGCATTGTGATTTTGGCAGTGTGAAGATTATGTGGGCAGTGTAAAGATTAAATGTTAAAATTTTGTCCTGCATCCTTTTATTCAGATTTCGCTGTATTTGTAGTTTTAATTATTGTGTTTTGTTCGTATTGAAGATTAGGTGCTGTGAAATCAATTGTGAAATATGGAGTATTTGTCCCTTTTGAAAAATTAGGTCTTTTGAAAGACACTAGACTCGAACCCGTGCGTTGCACGGTCTGAGTTAAAGCTAAATAAATAGGGGAAGCATTGATAAAAGTAAAAGATAAAATTTGCTTTAAACAAAGATATGTAATATATATTAAAGAGGAGGAGTTTTACAACAACGCACAATGTGATAGAATAACATTTTCAGTTTTGGAAAAGTTTTTTATAGACTACATTTGCAGTTTTATTAGATGTCGCAGAATCTTCACCACAAATCAAAATCTTTAATCCATTGCGATTAGTGACTCGTGATAATGCCACATAAAGTTGACCATGACTGAATACAACTATCTTTAGTAAAAGCCCAATATGCGTCAAAGATTGTCCTTGACTTTTATTAATTGTCATAACATAAGAAGTCATAATCGCGAACTATTTCCTATGAAATTTAAAAGGACTTCTTGTATCCGATGGCGTAAGCAACAATCGGGATAACAATTTCTTGACCAATGCTTTTCCCTGTCAACACCTTGCCTTGAATTAGATGATTGCCAAGTCGTGTAACGATCAACTTAGTTCCATTGCACAAACAGAAGATTGGTCTATATTTCTCAACAACATTACCGGTGTTCCAATCTTTAACTTCAATTCATGGGATACCAGATGCTCGAATGTTATTTAAAAATTCTGGAGAATGCATGTCACTTAAGAAATCTGAATTTGAATCAGATTTACACAAAGCATCTGAACTCAAGTAACTTCTAGCTTCTCCCGTTTTGTTCAATGAGGTCATGGATTCATTGATTTCATCCACAACTTCTAGTGTTCGTGCCAAGATTGCTCTACTTTGCAAATATGTCGGATCAATCACAATATTGTGAAAGTCTGGATAAGTTGAATTCACTACAGACACAATTAAAGTTTATTTCGTTAACCAATGTTTAATTCGTTGGATAGGTTCGTGGTTCGTGGCTCTATGTACGACAACTCGTCGTTTACAATTATTAATTGCTTTAATCAAATTTTATATGCTCTAGCTAACAATACATTTTCTTTAAAAAAATTAGTATTAAATCAAAATAGAAGGACACTTCTCTTCTTTTAAATCAAAATATTTAAGTCATAGAGCCATGATAATTTAGTATATTTTCAAAAAAAAATTCAATTATCCTTCTTTTTTAATTAGCATCACAATTTGAATTAAATAGTTTGTGGCTTAATACCCACATTTTCCAATGTATTTCATCTATTACATACATTAAATGTTTATTGCGTTAACCAATGTTTAATTGATAGGAAGGGTCGAGATTCTAGGTAAAAAACTCGTAATTTACAGTTATATAGCTTTAATCGATATTTATAAATTCTAGATAATAAAGTAACTTGGTTAAAGTGAAAATCAAGCTGTCAAAATACATAACTCCAAACCTTTTAATGCCTTCACGGGTACCAAAGACCCATTAGCCCAACCAAAAATTCATTTGCCCAATCGGATAAATTTTCTTCTTTGCCCAATCCGATACCCGAACTTAATATCCAAACGGTGCCTGAGAACTTTAGGCGGGAAGATAGCACAGTTCATTTCTTCCCTTTATAAATAACATATCGTCTGGGGTAACCAACTCTCCACATTAAATGCATGTATTTGTTAAATCTTTTCTTTAATTTGATTAGACATAAAGATTTTCTTGAGCCACACATTTCTTTTTCTCGAAAACATAAAGCATGCATTTTTCAAGTTTTTCCTTTTTCATTTTTCCATGAAGAGTAATGATGAATCACACGGTTTTATGATTACACATCCAACTTTCCACATTAAATGTATATATTCGTTAAATCTTTTCTTTTATTCGATTAGACATAAAGTTTGCCTTGAGTCACGCATTTCTTTTTCTCGATTCTCGAAAAGATAGAGCATGAAGAGTAATGATGATGCACGTGGTTTTATGACTACACATCCAACTCTCCACATTAAATGTGTGGATAAAGCTATTTGTACCCCAAACTTTTGTACCACATTTGTACACCGCAGGTTTGCATCGACATTTTGTGTTGGTGTAAAACTAATTTTTATTGACAGACGAACACTTTGTGTCCGTTTAAATTTTTGTTAACGCACCAACACTTGTGTCGGTGTAAACCATCAAAATGTTTGTGTATAACTGCGGTGTACAAATGGGGTAGAATTTTTGGTGTAAGTGTAGCATGGCCCTAAATGTATATATTCGTTAAGTTTTTTCTTTTATTCGATTAGACATAAAGTTTGCCTTGAGCCACGCATTTTTTTTCTCGATTCTCGAAAACCTAAAGCATGCATTTTCAAGCCTTTTCGTTTTTCCATAAAGAGTAATGATAAGGCACACGGTTTTACGGCTATACATCTAAGTTTGTCGAGTTTGACTCGAAAAAGTCAAACTGGACAAATACACTGGGACAGAGGGAATATTTTCTTTTATTCAATAAGACATAAAGATTGCCTTGAGCCATATATTTCTTTTTTTTCGATTCTCGAGAGCATAAAGCATGCATTTTTCAAGCTTTTGCCTTTTTGTTTTTCCATAAAGAATAATGATGAAGCATGCAGTTTTATTGCTACATATCCAACTATCCACATTAAATGCATATATATTTATTAAATCTTTTCTTTTATGCGATTAGACTTAAGGATTGTCCTGAGTCACATATTTCTTTTGCTCAATTCTCGAAAACATAAAGCATTTTCAAGCTTTTCCTTTTTCGTTTTTTCATGAAGAGTAATGATGAACCCGCGATTTCATGACTACACATCCAACTTTCCACATTAAATGTATATATTTGTTAAATTAATTTTAAAATGTCATCAAAAGAAAAATGTCATACTCATAATTAATACTACGTATGACACAAATGCATCCATTAAATTAGAACAATACTATAGATAGTAATTTTGGGAAGTTATATTTCTACTTTAGTTTTTTGATATTGACAATAATATACGGACTAATTTAATGTGTCAATAGAAATAAAATAAAAGGTAAATATCATTTCTTTAATATTTGTTTGAAAAAAATAAGTAGTGGGAGCACTCCATATTTTTTAAAATTCATGCTAGGGATACAACATTTAGTGTACAACATTAATTCATCCTCATTTAATCCTCATTTAAAATTATTGTATACTATTTAATTTTATTTATTAAAATTCACAATTAGTAAATTTGTGAAGTTTGTGACTATTTTGTTTGTGAACCAATCATTATTCTTATTTTTATCCACACTTGGTGGAGATGTAATGGTATGCTTTTTTTTTGTATCGTGTCATTTTTCATTTTGAAGCATCCATCCTCCCTTACTTCTGTACCTACCCTCTCTATCCCTCTCTTTCCTTTTGAAGGATGACCGGCCACTTGGCCAGTGTATGAAACCGGAACACCGCCGCTTGTGGCTTGCGGCTACCTTAGCTTGACGGTTTCGTGTTCCAGTTCAAAAAGCCTTTCCGTCTTCGATCTGGTATTGTTATGTATTGAAATCCTGTTTATCATGAGTTTTTCTTCGATCTGAAATTTATTCGTGGTTTTTAGGAGTTTTACTCCCGATGTTTTAGTTGTTCCCGAAGTTAGTTGATGTTTAGCTCTTCTAGACCGACCTGAGTCTAC
Source organism: Cuscuta campestris (assembly GCA_900332095.2). Classification (NCBI taxonomy): domain Eukaryota; kingdom Viridiplantae; phylum Streptophyta; class Magnoliopsida; order Solanales; family Convolvulaceae; genus Cuscuta; species Cuscuta campestris. The sequence continues at coordinate 60,916 of OOIL02001464.1, read as the reverse complement.
TAATCGGTCTATAAGGTTTGGAGTTTTTACTCTTTCCCAAATCTTAATGCATGAATTTCGGGATTTCTTGCATTTTTTATTATTCCACTAACTTCCTTCAAAATATGTAAAAAATAATTGTTACTTTTTCTAATTTTAATTTAATAAATGCACAATTTTGCATAAAACATCTTCAATTGTTTGTATCCGTTCAAATGCATATTTTGCATTCAAAATTTTCAGATTAGAATGCTTTTTCATTGAAAAGGAAAAAGTTTCTTAACATTTTATTACTACGGACTTACGGAGTAAGTATTTTATATTACATGTGAACTAATAGAGTATATTTTAAATTTTACAATAAGGAATTGAACCTGAAAGTATGTGTTCTATCCTTTTTCATAGAACACACAATGTTCAATTATATATTGCACCTGCTCGTATGCTTTAATTTGGGTATCTGCAAATATCTCTGGTTTTGTAGGTAAACCTTATTTATTTACCCAATACAAAGACCTTGGAAGGCAATGGTAATAGTAATTTTTTGTTCTTTCACTTGGGCAAAGGTGGAAATAATGATGATCCAGATTATTAAATCCAAGAACCACAACCTTTATATTTAACTTTTCTAAAAAATAATGATCTTTTAGAAACCAATATTCTTAATTGCATTCATCAAACCAATTACTTTTGTTTGATGATTCATCAAATGTTCTCTTGAAAGTCAAAACTGCATTCTTTGTTAACTCCTGATATCATTGAAACACTTACTCCGTATTTAGAAAAGGCAATTTCCAATATTCTATGACATTTACGTTTAGAATGCTTTTTTTTTAATACGAAGTATTTGGTTTTGCACATTGCTCTAAAATAAAAATTCAATTTTATTATTTATCATTCATAGTTTCTTGCGAATGTCACTACTAATATAGTACTCTAAATAAAATACCATGAAATCATATAGAGTATATACTCCGTACTTTGTAAAACTTATCAAATAAAATAATTAATTGCACAAAAAGGAAAGGCCAAGAAACTTCTAAGAAGCCCAAAAAAGTCTGAGTACGGAAAAGGAAAATTATGGTTGTGGATTGGTTAGACACTGGCTCACAATTGATGTATTTATAGATGGATTTGTGTTAATGCCCTTCACTTTTATTTTAGGAATAAATGACTGATACTCTAATCTAAAGATTTGCAAATCTCCAATGGTTGAATTGTTTGATGTGCCCCCAGCTGGAAAGCAAATATGTCAGTAATGGATTGGCGTGCCATACACGCTGAATAGAGCTTAACTTAATTAATGCTGATTGGACATAAAGAGCCCTACTTTTGTACTTGACGTGAGACTTCATGGTGCAGACTGCAGGACTTGCTGCCCACTTACCCATACTCGGCCCACCAACCCGACCCATTACTATTTCTAATTGGATACCCGAATTTTAGGCGGGAACACTGTTCAATTTTCCATCTTACCATTGTATATAGTAAGATTAGGATTTTGGCAGTGTGAAGATTAGGTGTTATGGTATGGGCACTTTAAAAATTAAATGTTAAAATTTTGTCTTGCATTTTTAGTTTTATCTATTTCATATTTCTCTTTGTAGAGATGTCTTAATTATGTCTAAGTAGTTAGCATAATTTTACTAAAAACAAAGCGGCTCCATTGAACATTAATTGTAACGTCCTGGAAACTGATTTAGTAGTATTTATTTTAATAAAAATAAATATATCATTTATTGATTCCAAAATATGAATTATTTGTAAAATTGACCATTTTCATTAAAAATTGGATTTTCGGTAGATCGCGTAAAATCGTGACTAACGCGTAAAATGGAAGTTATGGTTCAAAAAGTAAATAAGAGGATGTTATAAATAAATCTTACTATATACTCCCTCCGTCCTAAATTATAATGCCTGTTTACTATTCACAGGGTCAAACTTCATTCACTTTCTTTCTCTATTTTCATTAGCAATTTGATAAAATAAAATATTATTGTCACTACTAGTTGTGTAAATCTTTTGATGTAGTTTTTTAATATGTAATTTTATTTTTTAATTTTATACCACTTGTCATATAAAATAATTTGAAAATAATTTCAGTCAAACATCGTAAACCGAAATAGGCGTTATAAATTGGGACGGAGGTAGTACAATGCTAGGATTGCCTTTTGAACAGTGTTCCCGCCAGATGTAGGAGTGCTGGATTGGGCCGAATCGGGCTGGGCCAAAATTGGGCTATTAATGTGTAGTCTAATCAATTTTAAGAGTTGTCCTATTAATGTGTGGTCTAATCAATTTTAAGGGTTGTCATATCAGTCCTTTTAAAATGATTAAAGTGATGCATTCCTCCATAAAGTAGCTTAAAGTGGTGCGTGACTCCATAAAATAGATTAAAGTGGTGCGTGGCTCTAAATGTCAATTTTGAAGTCCTTGGATAAAGTGAGCACAGCAGCAGCCCTTGGAGATTGGGAGCTGTGCCATTAAAGCAATCCTTACTTTTATCATTATTATCATGACTATTTATTGAGAGTTGTGCTTGAATTAAATAGGTGTAATAATTAACATGATTCACCAAATCTTTTAAACTTCTGCTTGCACAAGACTATAGTATAAATATGAAGTACATCTTTAATTTAAAACTCATTACGAACTTCATTTGGTTTTTTGCAATTTTTTTTTTTAATAATTTCGAATGCAACCTACACCAAAAGTTTCTATTCTCTGCCATCCAGGTACTTCTTCCCACCTTGAATGACATCTTTATTTTTCCTCTGGAAAGAAATTATGTGCGTAATAAATTAAGTGAAATTGCATACTTAAACTGGTGAAAACCATATGTAATATGTTTTAATAATCGCTGCAAATTCTTAAACTGAAGAGTAGTAAAATCAATCGCGAAGGATGCATTCAACACTATTTCACACAATAAAAATCTATAGCATTGCAGTGAAGAACTAAGTCATCCACAAATGTAGTTTGAAAAAATCATACAAGTATCAACCAAAAGAGTTTAAAAGAAGGATTTCTCCTTAGACCTTAGAAGCAGTTTGAGCAAAAACATTGAAATAAGAAGAGGAAAGTAGAAGAGAGCATTTTGAAAGATCAAAGTATAAGACAATTAGTTCAACTAATGCACCTGAAGATTGGCCATTATGTACGGCTATATAAGAGGTCTATAATGATGTTTTTGATGTGCTAAAAATCAAAGCATAGAAAGTTATACTACTATAAAGCCACTTTTGAACCCAAACTTTAAAACTTTTATAGTTACAATGAAGGTTGGGCACACTCATTCTGAGATAAAATGGAGCGAAAAGATTTGTTCAAGAAAAAAATTGTAACTTTCTGTTTGCAAAGATAATTAAAAGGACATTGGATATGACTTTATCACAAGGATTCAAAATAAAAATAAGATCCTTTTAAGAAATGTATGATTGAATTCAGAAAACATTTTTCAAAACTTTGAAATATGAAATCTTTGGTAATCAATGCTTCATCCCCTCAAATTTCAATACTTCAATTTCAATAAAAAATATTATAATCCGTATTTTACGTGTAATCACATTGAAAAATCTTCACTACAACTAAATCAGAGCATCCAATCAATGGAACAATGACATACATAAATTAAACACCAATTTTAAACAAAAAAAGTCTGAGTCTATCACGGAAAGATAAATGGATTTAAAGAATATATAAAAAAAAGTCAAATAGAATTGAAAAACTCACATAAGTTCATCTGATTTCCTTAGACCAGACAACGGAAGCGGAACACAAATGATAATGTGGTTGATTACCCCAAAATACCCACTGCCGCTAACTTTTCTAACCCTCAGTAACCCTCCATCGCTTTCGATTTGTCTTAGATCTGCCCACCATCAGAGCTTTGTAAGATGAGAACACTGTAGGTTTTGACGAAGACAGAGGAGTAGATCCGAGATCTTGACGGTGTTGGAACTCGGAAGAGCGAACCTAAGGTTTTGATGGCAGTGGCAAAATAGTAGATTTGGCGACGACTTGGCAATGGAAACATTAGTTCGGCGGAGGGGCGGCGGAGGGGCATAAGGTCAGAAGAAAGAAAAAAAATGAAAGTGAAGATAAAAAGGGGTAGATCTACTGGAATAGGAAGAAGATTCCAGAGAGAGATTAGGGCTGTAAACAGATAACCGAAAATTCGATTACCGTCCGCATCCGTATCCGTTTATATGAAAAATATCCGCATCCGTTAAAAGCAGTTATTATCCGTATCCGATTGCTAAACGGATATGGATTTGATAATCATACATCCGATCCGTTTATAATCCGCTCCGCATTGACATCCGTTTAAATAACCGTTTATCCGTATATCCGATCCGTTATATATAGTCTTTCTTAATTTTTTATTTTTATATTTTGTTTCTCTATAGATATCTCAAAGTATAAGACATTTTTATATGCAAAATATATGTGTAAACACATAAAAGTATGTGTATATATGTACTGTGTATATCATTTTATGATATAAAGTCATCGTAGAATATCATAAACTATAAAAAAATAAGAAAATTAATATCCCATAAAAATGATAGTTGATTTAATAATATTTTAATTTAGTTTAATTGAAAATTCAAGTATTGTTTAATTTAGTTTTAAAAATTGGAAACGGATACGGATATATTCGATATCCGACTGATATCCGACGGATGCGGATACGGTTTTGATTTTTCAATATCCGTCTAGATCCGTATCCGAATTCGATATCCGACAAAAATAAACGGATGCGGATCTGGTAATGACACATCCGATCCGATTAAAATCTGTTTACATCCCTAAGAGAGATGGTAATTGTGAGAGAAATGTGGTGGTTGTGGTGGGTAGAAGATTGACATTTACACACAAAATTGCCAAATACTCCCTCCGTCCTATAATAATCTTCCCGGTTCGCAAAACGAAGAAAAAATTCTAAGTTTTTTTAATCTATTTTATTTAAATATTGGTAGAGAAATAAAAAATAAAACATACATATTTAAAAACTACTCTAAAAGTTCAACAAAACAAGTAGTGACAAGAATATTTTATTTTATCATAAAGGCCATGAAAAAATACAAATAAATATAAATTCTCGTAAAGTTGGAATAGTGCTCTGGGAAGATCATTATAGGACGTAGGGAGTAATAAATGAAAAGAATAGTGCAAAATAATGTACTCCGTAAAAAATTTGAGGGAACACTAATAAGGAAATACTCCCTCTGTCCACCATATATCTTTCCAGATACTATTCACATGGTCAAACTTAACTCACTTTGTTTGCTTATTTTAACCACTCATTTCATAAAATAAAATAGTGTTGTCACTTCTAGTTTTGTAGAACTTTTCATGTATTTTTTACTATATAAATTTTAATTTTAAATTTTATATTTACAATCAAATAAATTGAATTGAAAATAAAGTCGGTCAAAACTCGTAACGCGCAATGAGAAGATCATTGGTGGACGGAGTGAGTAATAAAGTTTGTCCCAAAATGTTTTTCAGTACATTTTATGTAAAACGAAGCAAAATTTCAAGTTTTTTTAATATTCATTTTATTTAATAGTTGATAAAAAATTAAAATTAAACTTACACATTTTAGAACTGTGTCAAAAGTTATACAAAATATTAGGTGACAAAAAGATTTTATTTTATTTAATAATTAATCATACAAAAATAAATAATAGTTTCGTGACTCTTTTAGACAGAGAAAGTGTATTTTAAATGCGGAAGATGGATAGAACAAATCATGAATATGTTTTGTGAATTAGGTACCGTTTGGCATCAGCACTAGAAGCTAGCGTTTTGAAAAGTATCTAATAATAGCTTATTGCGTTAGCATTTTCAGAGTTAATTTACATTGTTAAAATTTTATCCAAAACACTAATACTAATTGAAACGCTCTTTCAAAACTTGACCATAGTTTATTTTCTGAGAAACTCTAATAAGTTTATCTTTTATAATTGATTTACAATGTAGTTTATTTTGTGAGAAAGATATTCATTTAATATGTTCTGTGAGTTATTTTGAAATGTACAAATGGGAAAAAATTGGATCCCCCAAAAATATGTTGTATCTATGAATGATATACAATATACTTTGTCTATCGTAGTCTTTTCTATAGTATGGTCTCACTGAAATATATTCTTTACTCTGTAGAACAGTAAATTTGTGCAACCACTTTAATATCTCTAATGTAAATATAATGTGTTGACATTTAGTTTTTATTCTCTTTCTATTACAGAGAATATGAGTGTAATGTGTCATTGAAAAGTGATGACGGTAAAAAGATTAGGTATGAAGTATTTTCGAATATCACAAAGAATGTTATTTATAAAGAAGTATTGTAGAATCTTTACTTTCTTATTAGTATAGTATTTTGTAATTATCTTCAACATTAATATGTAATGCTTTATATATTGTGAGAAATGGATCAAATAATATGTCTTTTGTATGCTTTCTCTATATAATTTCTAATTTTTTTCTAAAATATATAATTTCTAAATTAATTACTCTTAAACCAATGCATACACTATCACAAATTAAAGACCGTGCAGGTACGAAATCTAGTACTCCCTCCGTTCCCCATAGATCTTCTCATTAGCCCTTTTTATTTGTCCACCATAGATCTTCTCATTACCTTTTTTAACACTTAAAATACCACAACTACCCCCACTTACTTTATTTATTACATCTCACCTACCTCATTTAATACACTCCACCCATTTTCATTAAGGGTATTATGGTAAACTTTTATCTTTTTTCAACTCTCCTAAAAAACCGCAAAAAATCAAAACGAGAAGATCTTAGGGAGACGGAGGGAGTAATATAATAACGTAAGAATATAAAGGGACCAAATATGTAAGTTACCAAATCCTAATTGGAATTGGCAAGTCATCCCCAATGCTAGATGTTAAATATAAGTATCCCTCCATAGGTTTAGTAGGCGTTTAGCCGATCAGACTTCCCGTTCTTCCTATACTTAGCCGATTCAACCTCGGACTTCTTTCTTTCCGATCGGGGACATAGCAGTGGGAATTAGAGAGGACAACGAGAGGCGCGATCTTCTTCTTCGTTCTTTGCCAATTCCTATTCGTCAACCAGTTAAGCGAGGGAGACCACCGGGAAGGGAAATCGCCAGAACAATTCGCCGGAAAAACTTGCCAGATTCCTACCGGTAGAATTGGTATTTTTCATCGATTATATCGAGGTGAGTGATTTATCTCTGGTTAAGATTGGTTCATAGATTAAGATTCGTTAATACATTCTCGTTCAATTGATGATGAGTTTGTGATTATGATTATTGAATTGTGTGATTGATTGTGTTGAAATTGAAATTGGGATTTGGGGTAATTGAGTTGGGTTGTTGACTGTGCTTTGCTTCGTTCTTCTGTTTTGTTCCTTTCTCCTCCCTCTGTTTTCTTCTCTTCTTTTCCCCCTTTGCCTCTTCTATTTTGTTGTTCTCTACTGGGCTTAGCTACTGTGTGAAAGAAAAGAGGGAGCAGACTACAGAGCCTTTCCTTTGAGAATTAAACATCTTGTTCCAACAATTACAATTTGACCACGGGATTCTCAAGTTGTTCTTAATTTGGTCCTTCCATGTACTTGACCTTAAAATTTGATAATGATCCCAAATCAAACCAAATTTACTATACTAATGAATTAGGGTAAATTTTATGTTAAACTGGAATTGTAAACTGGGCACCTAGTAGACCTAGGCAGATTTTAGTTGAATTGAGTATTAGAAATCACCATTGAGATTAGAAAATAAGGTCATGCGGGTGACGGCGTGCATCCGGTGGTCTCGAGGGTTAAAAACGAGCGCACGGTGGTCATTGACCCCTGGCGAGAGCCAGGGGGGCCTCAACCCCCTCCATCGCGAGAGCTTTGGAGGTATGAGTGTGGGTTTGGGCGAGAGCCTGGATTCCATTACTCCCGTAGGTATGAATTGGATTATATCTGGAGTAAGGATGCGTGAGAACTAAACTGAAATATAAGGGTGTTTGATTATATATTAATGAGTACTAGTCTATGAGTTAGTTTTACCGTTAGATACTTCCACTCTTCCCATTTTTTCAAGTAGGGATCAAGGATTGGATGAGGAGCAGCCTGGAGGATAGTGAAGCGTGATGCTGGTGGATGGCTCGGAGCTGTTTGAAATTGAATTAAATACTTGTTGACTTTTATTTTGTTAAACTACAAGAATGTTTGACTATGTTGTTTTAAAGGCTTCCGCAACGTTTGAATTATTTACTCCGATTAATTATGAATTGTTTTTAAATAAATGTGAATTGATATTTTATTATTAAATGTTTTAAAATATTATGCATGTGAATACCAAATCCGTAACAACCCGACTCGCTAACTCGTCGGTTCGGGTTACGCGGGTTGGGGTGTTACATTAACCTAGTGTAGTTCGAAGTGTGTTATGCGATGTATACGTTTAATAAACTGAAGTTCGCAGTGTGAAGTATATGTGCAAAGTGTAAGTGTTAGAAGACATGATTTCAACTTCACGTGTTTGACTGAATGTGTATATAGGTTATACGTCTATTGTTTGAGTTTATACATTCCTTTACTTAATTTAATAGAATGTTTTCTATTTTATTATTCAAAAGGAGCATCACAGATGGGTTATGCCGTTGCAGCTATTGCTTCTCGCCCTGCTTTGTCATGTTATGATTTCATCTCACCATATTACGAACGGGAATCATTAGTTGCTACTTACAATAGCATTGTGCACCCAATTGGAGATAAGTCTTCTTGGAGTGTTCTGCCGGATGTTGCATCAGTGATTTGCAAGCCTCCATCCTGTAATAAGCGTCCCCCGGGTAGACCAAAGAAGAGGAGACTTCCATCAGTTGGTGAATTTCAAATAGGCCAGAGGCGTAGAAAGCAAAGATGCACACGCTGTTTGAATTTGGGGCATAACGTAAAAACATGCAAAAACTCAATACCAAACTAACACTGCATTGTTTCGTATTTCGTATAATTTACAATTCTCAATTGTTTCCTTCATCGATTTTTGACGTTGTTCGGACACATTATTTGGTTTTTTCATTCTTTTATTAATTGTACTTCTTATAATATAATTTGAATTTTGAATTAATATATAATATTTGTCTACTTGCAACATTGAATTGCAAAAAGTGAATAAGGTATAAGTTGCAATCTTTTATCTTATTAAATTCCTTGTGAAATGTGGAAGTGTACAAGGACAGTGATTTTATGGCAGTGTATACATTGTGGCAGTGTAGATATATTGTGGCAGTGTACATATTGTGGTGATGTATTTCAGATATTGAATTTTTTGCAGTGTATATATTGTGGCAGTGTATTTCAGACATTGAATTTTTGAAAGTTCATATTGTGGCAGTGTAGAGAGTATATATTGCAGTGTATAATTACCATGAAAAATAAAATGTCACAGCTTAAAAAGAATTCTGGTCTTTTTTTGCAGTGTTGTATGTGTTAGGGCACTAAATTCAATCTCAAACATATTGTGGCAGTGAAGATCAGAGAATTTCATACTTATTTATAATGTAGCAGTAAAGAGTATACGTTGCAGTGTATATTGAACTTAAGGATTTAAATTTCACATCCTAAACCGAATTGGGGTCTCCAACTTCTATCAACAATTCTTAGCAGTGTCATACGACCATGTTTGGTTAGTGTCTTTTCGTCAAATGTGATATTAACTAAATTCTGATCTCATACATTTAAAGATTATATCTTTGGATTTGATTTGATTTGATCTGTTTTGGTCTAATTCGATCTAATTTGATCGGATCTGATGCATTTATAGACTAGATCAGGCAAACAAGACACGACCTATATAATTAAATTGTTTTTTGAAGATTTGATCTCATCGAACTAGATTTGAATTTGAATTTATTCGATATTTTTGAAGATTTGATCTGATGTTAATAGATTTGAATTTGATTTGATGTGATCATATCTATTTTGGTCTGGTTCAATCTAATTAGATCCGATATGATGCATTTAAGGATTAGATCATGCAAATATGACACGACCTATATAATTAAATTGATTTTTTTTTAAATATCTGATCTGATCTTACTAGATACGAATGCGATTTGATCTGATCAGATCTATTTTGGCTTGATTCAATCTAATTAGATCCGATATGATGCATTTAAGGATTTGATGAAGCATGTAACACCCCAACTCCCGTAACCCGAACCGACGAGTTAGCGAGTCGGGTTGTTACTAATTTGGTATTCACATGCACAATTTTCAAAAAACATTTAAAAATAAAACAAACATTCATATTTATGGAAAAACAATTCATTGTTAATCGGAGTAAATAACACAAGCGTTGCGGAAGCCTTTAAAACAACGTTCAACATTCTAGTAATTTAAGTAAAACAAACTATATTTAATTTAAACAAAATAACATTGGGCCATCCACCAGCGTCATGCCTCACTGTCCTCCAGGTTGCTCCTCATCCAATCCTTGATCCTACCTGAAAAAAAATATAGGGAGAGTGGAAGTATCTAACGCTAGAACTAACTCAAAGACTAGCACCCATCAAAATATAATCACACAATATCATAAGAATCAGCAATTATCATTATCGAATATCATGATCAAATAATTATTTATATTCAGTTCATGTTGTTCATTTACACTTAACCCTATAGGCTAAGGTTTCCTTTTGACTAAGTCATGGACACTCGGACGGATCCCCCGAGGCCATGCTTGACTAAAACCCAAGGAGAATCTGAAAGGTAACCATGCAAGGATAGGCAGCGGAATATAAAAATTTTTAACATCCTAACATGATTATCTTGCCCAGAATCACGTACTAAAACATATAGTAGTAAGAAATTTATACCTTTCTCCGTAAGCGGTAAAAACAAAGAAGTCGTAGGAAGAGCGTTGAAAGTGCAAACGTAACCGTTCAAGCGTCCGGTCTCCAATTTTGACACACGAACAACGCCAGAGTCTACCACAATCTTTATGCTAGTAAAGATTATAGTAGTATAAAATATAAAGATTAATATTTGGGATAATAATAATCTTGTATATTTCTATAGAAAATATTTCTAATAATAATTAGAAAATATTATAGATATTTTCTATACACAAAATGATATTTATGGAACCAAAATAATATTTTTCTCTCTCTTAAAATGGTATGGCCGAATCAAAAAAAGCTACATTAGCAAAATGGAGTGAATTGTTTAAATAAAACAAAGATGCTCCATTATTTGGTCATTAGCTAAATGACAAAATTAATTAGTCCACTAATTTATCAATCAAGCAAAATATTAGCAATTTGTCAATCCATTTTATCATATGGCCGAAAGTTTTGATTTGAGAAGGATATTTAAAATCCTTCTCCACTCAAATGTTCAAAGTGTATTTTATTTGACACCAAAAATTAATATAAAATTAATTTTAAATCAAATAAAATACCCATGTCATTTTTAAACAAGTATAAAATATACTTCAAATAGTTTATGTCAAAATAATTATTTTCATAATTAAAATGACAAACCAAAATAAAATATTCAATATACAATATATATATATATATATATATATATATATATATATATTAATCGGCACATATATATAAAATATATATATAACCGAATATTTATATATATAATATTATATTCCAAAATATTTTATTTTACTATTTTACAAATATACAAATTACTTATTATCCCATTGTTTAATCCTACTTCTTAAATTGTCCAAAGTGTGTGACCCGTATAGGCACTTATAAAGCTGGCCACAGTATTGACTCTGCACCAATACTATAAGCAATAAGCGGTATCTAGCAACACATTATTGCCCCCAGATTATAAGTTAAGACGTTTGCACCGTCAAAACCTTTCCACGACTCAGACTCCGTGTAACTGTATCCCTTTGTCTCAATGTCTAAACTCAATGCAAGGGATTAATAAAATCCAACTTGTATCCATTAAGTCATTCACTGATTTATCAAGTCCGACTAATAGGAACAAACGTCATAAAAGCATCTCAGCATGGGCATGCAATTTCCTTAGTCATAACTTATCAGTGGGCCCCATAAGACATTAATATCTTTAAAAAGAGTAGTGACAAATCCTGTGTACGTAATCTACGTTTCTGAATACGCGCTGCGGCATACCCAAAACAAAGCCTGTATACCATCCTTATTTCATATGGCTTAAGACAATGCATCAAAGTATGCGGGTTCACATATGCAGAAAACGTAATACTTCAAGTCGAAGGATAGTTACACCCGTGGTCGCGCTAAAGATGCTTAGAGCATGAACTAAAAATTCAAGCAACATCTTTAGAATGGGTCAGTCCGGCATCCTATTATCTCTAGATAATATCTGCCCATGTGCGGATGCGAACACACCGTCATTGACCATGAGACTAAGTCAAACATCCAACACACACTAGTCTCACATGCATTAACGATATCCCACTCTCGTTAATACTCGACTATGGACATTTAGATAAATATTTATTTCAAGATGTTAGTCTCATCAACAGAATAACACTATCTGATAAACATCTTTAAATATAAATCTAGGAATATAATATTTGTTTGCATTAGCATGAGATGTGTAAACATATTATATCTGCCTATACATAATAGAATAATGATAAACAGTTAGCCATCAGGGCACAACTCCAACAGAATCCTCAATGGGCGGGTTGGAGCCCCTACAAAGGAATCCCTAGGTAGGCTAATGACTCCCGTACGTACGTTTTTAACCCAAGACCTGTGAGTTATGCGAAGCTCGCCCCACCAGGCCTAAATCCTTAATCTTAATCCTTATGAATTCAGTTTAACTCAAACTTTCCTAGATATACTAGGAGACATGTTCCCATAACCCAATTCAATCACATAATTGTCTTTACGTAACTTTTTAGTTTAGACAATGACTTAGATTAGTTTGTAGTCTTAAATTATAATCTAGAGGCATAGGATAGAAGAGGGCTTGTTTGCAGATTTATAAAACCTAACACTTTAATTCCATTGGAGAAAAAAACAAGATCTAGCGGTAAGAAGTAGCGCCACCCAACAGTGACTCCTCACTGGATTGCAACGGCGAGGCTCAGCGACAGCAGCCAGCAGAAACTATGGATAGTAGGGTGCCTCGACGATTTCAGCGAACACACAACAACCGTAGCACCCTCGCCGGAAAACGGCAGTGTGAAGACGGCCAGGCAAAACGGAAAAAACTAGAACTAAAGGACAAGGGAGCAGAGAAGGACAGAGAAAAGATCATAACAGAATGTCCCCAATTCCAAACTCAATCACCCAATTAATTCAACAATTCAATTCACAAATCCAGCATCAATTGCACAAAAATATACTAACGGATCCTAATCTACGAATCAATTCTAACGAGAGATAATTCACTCACCTCGATTGGATCGACAAAGAATCTAAGTGGCGACTAGATTCCGGCAAAGAACCCTGGCGATATCCGGCGAAGCTCCCGGCGATTCCTCTGCTCTGGACGGAAGTTGCGTGAGAAGAAGAAGAAGGCAGGACCATTTAAATGCCTTCTACCCGATCCCTATTCGTAACGTAAATAAGTTTCTTTCCCCTTTTTATTTATTATTGTCCCCCCTTATATTATATATTATATTATAAGACCATATGTAGTTTACTGCCGTCAACAAAGTCCTTTTTCCGTCTGTCTACTACGCACCCAATTCATATGCATCAATTCACTTTCCGTCTCTAACAAAACTCTCGCTCTTTCTTCACCGCCCCACGATCCCCGCCCTTCCAATCGGCTTCCTATCTATATGTGAATTCGTGTGCCCGCTAGAATTCTTCTCCTTCACTTTGCCTAGGTAATTCTTCTTGGTTCTTCTTCTTTTCTGTCTCTTCTTTTCTATTGTGATTTTTAGTTTCTGATCTTGTCCCCCACCATGCCTTTGCTGCTTAATTTCTTCTGTACTCAAAGATTTTGTAAGTTTAGGTTTTGTTCTGGACTGTACAAATCCAGAACTGCTCTAATTGAAAGTGTTAGGTTCTGATTATATCTCTCTGCTATAAAATATGATTGTGAAATTTATTTCTGTAACACCCTAATCCGTCCAGGTCTGCAGCCTCTTTCGGACTAAAGTATAAACGTGTGGTAGTCGTAAACATTCAAAAATATTTCAAACATTTAAAATTTTATTTCATAATAAGTCATTCAAAATAATAACGGAGTAATTTAATATTGCGGAAGCTTAATAAAACATAATACAAACATAATTAGTTTTATGTCTTTTCAAACAGTAATCCAAATCCAAAACACACATCCACCCGACCATCTCGTCCCATCTGCCTCAGGGAAATCATTGCTTCATTCTTTTTGTTTACCTGTGTGTAGCAAATAAAACATACTACACGCTCAGCGTTTAAGCTGAGTAAGCATATCTAATGCGTCGAACATCCATATAAACTGAATATAAATTCATAATCAAATCAATTGATATCATGCACATAATGTTTAGTTCAGATACTCAATGATTATTAGTCAATATTCATCATTCATTATTTTATTTCCACATTCAACGTTTATCCGTCGCTCATAATAATTACAATATTCAATTCATTATTCATCATTCAATATTTATTCATATTCAAAATTCAACATTCAATAATATCCTTAAACTATTCTTAGTCTAAGGCCAATCACTTTAATATTTGTCAATACTTAAACGAATTCTAGTTTAAATAATTAAACTATATTCCAGTATAAAATATTCCTAAATAATCCCTAAGCTAGGCCTAGTTTAAGATAAAAGAGTTTTGAAAATCTTAAACTTACCTTCACTTAAGGCCAACCAAAAACCGACAGCGTAGAGTTCACTGTTGGGTGGGTGGTACCCCCAAACGAGTAGGTACTCAAGTTTGGTTCTTGGATCCCGTACGTACGTTTTAACCCTAGCCACTGGGGTTCATACCCGCAAGGCCTAACTTAAATAGGTATATCTTAGAGGTCTTCTAGATACCCTTAACAATACATATTATTTTTCACAATCATCAATGTATTCATTATGATTTAATCATTCATAATTATCATTTTTAATCAGAATATTCATCAAGATTTAATCATCATAATCATCAATCAATAATCATTACCATATTCATCAATCAACATAATATTCAATAACGATTAGAAGCCTAGCTTCGGGTGTTAACACCCTAACTTACCGTCATGCATCACATAACATTTTTATTTGTTAGAAACATCATTTTTTTTTATGGTAAATCATTTTTCCAATGATCATAATCAATTGGTGGATTTTAGAGCATATATTTTCAGAATATTTTTGGAACACGATCTGGACTTGAGAAAAAATGATTTTTATTTTTAAAATAATCAATTAATACCTAAAAATCGATTTTTATATTTAAAATAATCCATTAATAGCTAAAAATAGATTTTTATATTTTAAATAATCAATTAATTGCTAAAAATCGATTTTTATATTTTAAATAATCAATTAATCACTAAAAATCGATTTTTATATTTTAAATAATCAATTCATTACTAAAAATCTATTTTTATATTTAAAATAATCAATTAATACTTAAAAATCGATTTTTATAATTAAAATATTCAATTAATAACTTTAACTCGATTGTTATGATTAAAATAATCTATTATTATTTTTTTATATACTGACTTCGAATTCCTCTTCTGAACACAGTTCTAATCGATTCGTAGGAAGGAAATAATCGATTTTCGGCTACTGTTCATCATCATCTTCCTCTGGTCAGTTTTGAGTATTTTCATTTTTAATCACCAAACTTCAATTAAATTATATAGAAATGTTTCAGCGGCTGAGTGGAGCGGGCTGCTATCTTCTCCGATTTTAAACGTAAGTCCCTGATTGGGACTAATTTGGTCTGAGTCGGGGAACACTTTTTGGTCCAACTTTCTCCGAATTGCAATCCGATTGAACCGTTGGAATCAGACAGTTAAACTCTACATAACGATATAATTTTTATTATTTATTGACAAACTTTATAATTCACATATTTTTTTGGGTCCTTCTCAGTAATTAATTAATTATCAATTAATTAATTCTGATAGGCCTATTTTCGGGGCGTTACATTTCTCTCCCCCTTAAAATAATTTCGTCCTCGAAATTACCTGAGTCGTTGATTGAAGAGGTTCGGATATTGCATTCTCATTGACTCTACAGTTTCCCATGTTGCTTCTTCAGTCGAGTGATTCCTCCATAGTACTTTGACTAGAGGGAGAGATTTATTTCTTAGTTCCTTGACTTCACGTGCCAAAATTTGGACAGGTTCTTCTTCATAAGTCAAATTTTTATCAAGAGTTTTAGTTCCATCAGTCAAGACATGCGATGGATTAGAACGGTATTGTTTCAACATTGACACATGGAATACATCATGAATTTTGTTTAATTCGGGTGGAAGTTCTAACCGATAGGCCACTGGACCTACGCGTTCAGTGATTCGGTATGGCCCAATATACCTTGGACTCAGTTTTTCCTTCCTACCAAATCGTAGTACCTTCTTCCATGGTGAGACTTTCAGGAATACTTTGTCATCAACGTTGTATTCAATCTCACGTCGTTTCAAGTTGGCATAAGATTTTTGTCGATCGGAAGCCACTTGCAGTCTATCTCTGATTAGACAAACCTTTTCTTCAGTTTTGCGGACGAGATCGGGTCATTCAAGCTTTTGCTCGCTTAATTCTGTCCAGCATACTGGGGTTCTACAACGTCTCCCATACAAAGCTTCATAGGGGGCCATTTGGATACTTGCTTGATAACTGTTGTTATAAGCGAACTCCATTAGCAGTAAGTATTGTTCCCAATTGCTTCCAAAATCGATTACACATGCTCTTATCATATCTTCCTGAATTTGAATTGTTCTTTCAGATTGTCCATCAGTTTGTGGATGAAATGTTGTACTAAAGTTGAGTTTAGTACCTAAGGCTTTCTGCAGACTCTTCCAGAATTGCGACGTGAATCGAGGGTCACGATCAGAAATGATAGACAAAGGTACACCATGTAATCTTACGATCTCACAGATGTACAATTCTGCCAACTTTTTCAATGACGTATCACGTCAAATTGGAATGAAGTGAGATGATTTGGTTAATCGGTCAACGATCACCCAAATAGCGTCATTCTTCTTAACTGATAATGGAAGTCCGATCACAAAGTCCATCGTAATTCGTTCCCACTTCCATTCAAGAATGGTAGGTGGATGTAACAGTCCACTTGGCACTTGGTGTTCAGCCTTGACTTGTTGACAAGTTAGACATCGTGTTGTAAATTCAGAAATTTCCTGCTTCATTGTGGGCCACCAATATGTCTTCTTCAGATCTTGGAACATTTTATTACTACCCGGATGCATGGTATATGTGGTTTCATGAGATTCACGCATTAAACGCTCTCTCACTTCGCCACTAGGAACTACCAAATGATTCTTATAGAATAAAATTCCATCATTCACAGTGAAATCTTGTCTCTCCCACTTAGAGACAAGCTCACTTGTTTTCAAACAGTATTCATCTTGTTTCTGTGCAGCATAGATCTCATTTTCGAGTGTTGGTTGGATTCGAAGTTCGGCCACCATCTTCCGACTTAACGCATCAGCTACCACGTTAGCCTTACCAGGGTGATAGTCGATATAGCAGTCGTAATCTTTGATAAGTTCCAGCCATCTTCTTTGTCTCAGATTCAACTCTTTCTGAGTTAACAGGTATTTCAGACTTTTATGGTCTGTATGAATATATGTCGTTTCTCCGAAGAGATAATGACGCCATATTTTCAGAGCAAATACAACTGCTGCTAACTCAAGATCATGGGTGGGATAGTTACATTCGTGAGGCTTCAACTGCCTTGATGCGTATGCCACGACCTTACCGTCTTGCATAAGTACACATCCCAAGCCGTTATGAGATGCGTCACTAAAGATTATGTAGTCTACACCCGGTACTGGTTGTGTCAGTACATGTGCTTCTGTCAGACATTTCTTTAGTTTTTCAAAGCTTTGTTGGCATGCGTCGGTCCACACGAATTTCACGTCTTTCCTTAGGAGTTTGTTGAGTGGAGTTGCGATCGAGGAAAAACCTTCAACGAATCGTCGATAGTATCCAGCTAACCCTAGAAAACTTCTTACTTCTCGAACATTCCTTGGAACTTTCCACTCGGTGATGGCAGATATTTTGCTGGGGTCCACTTTGACACCTTCTTTCGAAATCACAT
>OOIL02001464.1:12722-37629 GCA_900332095.2 Cuscuta campestris | reverse complement strand
GCTATTAACTTCATAGTACGGACCTGGATTACGCCGAAATCGAATCGATAGCTCGAACGGAAGACAAATCAACGAAATCAAACGAACGGGTCAAATTGAGTCAAAATGCGAAATCGACCAATCAATCCGGCGTGGAGGTTAATCTGCCGGCGATATCAACTCGGGGCAGCGGCTGGATGCGGCGACGGTGACGGACGCCGGCGACAGTGGCGGAGCGGCAGCTCGACGGCGATGAGCAGCGACTGGCGGCGCTGCAATTCGTCGGCGAGGAAGGACGCCGGCAGTGGAGGCGACGTTCGGCAGAACGACGAGGTGAACCGTCGTCGGCGGCGCTGATGCTGACGGCGGACCTCTGGCGAAGGAAGCAGCGACGGCGACTGGTTGGGGAAAGGCAGCGGCGTTGGAGGCGGAGGTCGGACGGCAGGGATGACCGGCGAAGAACGGCGTCCGGCGGCTGCAAGTCGACGGCGACCGAAGGTGAAGAAGGAGAAGAAAGAAAGAAGAAGAAAGAAGAAGAAGAAGAAGAAGAAGAAGAAGAAGAACGAAAGAAGAAGGACGAAAGAAGAAGGAAGATAAGGATCGTGTGGCTGAAATTTAGGTTTAGGTTTATTTAATGGTCCCATTCCTAAAAGGATTGGGCTTCGGACCCAAAATACCTGATTAAATGGTCATAACATGAGCTCCATAACTCCGATTCGCGAGACGTATGAACCGACGCGATCACAAAAATATTTCCTACGAGATGACATAAAAGTTGGGCTTAGAATCCAAATTATAATTTTAACCCCTTTTTAGGCCCAATTCGTAATCAATTGCTCTAACAATTTAATTAATTCTTTTGGACCAGATTTCGGGGTGTTACAAAATCATTGCTTCATTCTTTTTGTTTACCTGCGTGTAGCAAATAAAACATACTACACGCTCAGCGTTTAAGCTGAGTAAGCATATCTAATGCGTCGAACATCCATATAAACTGAATATAAATTCATAATCAAATCAATTGATATCATGCACATAATGTTTAGTTCAGATACTCAATGATTATTAGTCAATATTCATCATTCATTATTTTATTTCCACATTCAACGTTTTTCCGTCGCTCATAATAATTACAATATTCAATTCATTATTCATCATTCAATATTTATTCATATTTAAAATTCAACATTCAATAATATCCTTAAACTATTCTTAGTCTAAGGCCAATCACTTTAATATTTGTCAATCGTTAAACGAATTCTAGTTTAAATAATTAAACTATATTCCAGTATAAAATATTCCTAAATAATCCTTAAGCTAGGCCTAGTTTAAGATAAAAAGGTTTTGAAAATCTTAAATTTACCTTCACTTAAGGCCAACCAAAACCGACAGCGTAGTATTCACTGTTGGGTGGGTGGTACCCCCAAACGAGTAGGTACTCAAGTTTGGTTCTTGGATCCCGTATGTACGTTTTAACCCTAGCCACCGGGGTTCATACCCGCAAGGCCTAACTTAAATAGGTATATCTTAGAGGTCTTCTAGATACCTTTCAAATTAACATTTTTTTATCCTAGCGGGCAAACCACCAAACACGGTGGGGTAAGGTCTAGGCAACCCTTACCAGCTATTATTAAGAAAGCATGAGGATACAAAAGGAGGGGAGGACCAAACCGAGGCCTAAAGCCAGCCCCTCATACGGAAGACAAGCCTTCCGGGGGGAACAATCCTCAAAAGTAAGGGGTAAGGGAACCTAGAAAAAGGCTTGACCAAGGCCACAAGAAGGTCCTAACTAGCAACAAAACCACTATACTACGGCATGACCAATGCCACATACGGTCCTAACAACAAAACAACACAACAAGTCCAAACGAGGCACAATGGCCAAAGAGCACAGCCTCACAATCAGGTACTTCAAAAGGGTAGGACCACACTCACACCAGAGCAAAACAGCCAAGCCAACGGCTGGTCCTACCCAACTACACAAAACCATACCCACCAAGACTAGAAGAAAATAAATAAAATTCTTCATAGTCATGGCAAACGTAATGGTTTTTAGATAGCTGTAAAGATTCTTCACAGAATAACGCTCCATACAAAGCCACCAAATAGAACCACCAACATAACCATAATTCACAAGAGCATACCACCATAAAAGAGAGAGAACATAACAAGGAATAAAAATGTCCTCCTGATAATCCCAAATGTAGTCAACAACAAGCGTTATGGAAACAATGGAGTAAAGAATAGCCCACCAAGTAGGCCAGACCAAACAACAGAAGGGGCTAATGGAGGGGATCATCCTTACCAGGTTTAGCACTGGTCGAGGCATAACTGGGAAATTGTCTAAGATCAAATTGATGTAACTTTTGTGCTTCAAGGGGCAGGTCAAAGACAGAGAAAAACTGGAAGGAGTGTGACTGGTTACAGCTCCATGTCAACAAGAAATGAGGTAGTCTGTTTACTTGCTTCTCACACAAGAGAGAAGAAAATGAAACTTTCTTAAATAGTCATCTTGCTCCGGGTTAATCCCAAGTTGAAGGAAGGGAACCTCCCCTTCATCAGTCTCAATGATAATGCTTCTGAAGCCATGCGCCAGTCCCCAACTTAGAACTTGGACTGCAACTTCCAAATAGACCATGTACTTTGGTTTAGGGCTGGAAGAAGCATAACCAAAAAGGAATTCCCCTTTGCTATTCCTTAGGACAGCAGCTGCAGCAGTTTGATGAGGAAATTGTCCTCCAGCAAGATTAAGTTTAACAGATTCTCCCTCAGGATATTGCCAACAAACCTTTTTGATCATAAAGGATTTGGGTAAAGTGCCTGCAAGTTTGAACACTGATTTCCAGTGGGGAAGAACTTCATTTAAGGAAGGCCACTTTCTGGATGAAGCTTTAGCAGCCTCTTTCCCCACAAGATGGATGACTCTAGCCACTGAGTAATCACAGCCCCCATATTTGATAGAAGAATAGGCTCTCCAGACCCAAAGAATGAAAATAGGGACACACTGTTGAAGGAATTCTCTAACAGCAGGTTTCTGGGAATGAAGTTTGTTCTTCCACCATAAATGTAGATGCTGTCTGATGGTGTGAGAATTTCCATGGATACCAAACACATACTCATAGTGCTTCCAAACCTGGTGAGCAAGTTCCCCATTACAAAACACATGCTCCAAACTTTCCGCATGAGGATGAGTGCAACAATAGCATTTAGAGACAGTGGGAATTCCAATATGCATGAGAAAATCATCCATGGGAAGCTTTTGAAAGAGGACCCTCCAGTACAAGAAAGAGATTTTAAAAGGAACACATGGATGCCAACAATTAATAATAACATTATCCACTGAGTTGTTGGGCCTATGAAAATGCTTAACTGCTTGCATAGAAAATTGACCATTACTCTTTGGTTTCCAAATGGGCTGGTCAGGCACATTGGAACCAATCAGATCCAGATTCACATTGAAATGGAAGAAAAAGCCAGGATCAAGAATGTCAACCAATTTAGAAAAGTCAAACTGCTTGTTCAAAGTATAGGTTTTTAAAGGTTCTAAAAGATATTTCCCATTGAGTTGATTAGAAACAGCACCAAGTGCCCCAATGCCACTCCAATTGTCCCACCAAAAACTGACTGAGCCATCACAGATTCTCCAACCAATAAAGGGTTCAATATGTGGCCTAATAGAGGTCATTCTCTTCCACACATGCGAATCTCCATATTGCCATTTTTTAACAACAGGATGTACCCGAGGACAATATTTGGCTTTTAGAAACTGCCCCCAAAGGGAGGGTATAGTTCTAAAGTTCCACCACAGTTTAGCACTGTTAGCATCAACCAAGGCTTTCATAGAAGAGAAGCCCAGACCCCCTTCACAGGTAGGATGACTAATATGTGTCCAGGAGCTCCAGTGATATTTCTGCTTGTTATCCTGACTCCCCCAATAGAAATTGGCAAGATGTTGTTCCAACTTGTGAAGAACTCCCTTCGGGGGAGAAACAGCAGAGAAAAGATGAGCTGGTATAGCTTGTAAAACACTTAATTAAAACTTGTTTCCCTCCATAAGACAAAAGTTTCCCTTGCCAGCTTTGACACCTTTGGCTGACTTTATGGAGCAAGGAGGTAAAGTAGCTATTTCTCATCCTTCCTCTATATATAGGGCAACCCAGATACTCAAAAGGAAAGGATTTGTGAACAAATTGAGTAATATCATGAACTCTCTTTATAAAAGCCATAGAAGTGTGGGGGTGCATGTAGAATGAGCTCTTATGTACACTTATCAGTTTCCCAGAAACCTGCTCATAAGTGTGAAGGTCCTGCATAATGAGTTGTATATTTTTACCTTTACCAGAAGTGAAGATGATCATATCATCAGCAAAGGCTAAATGATTCAAAGGAGAGATTCCATTAGGTTGAGAGAAGAGACAAGAAGCCTGTTGCTGGATTCTCTGGTTTAGCATTTGAGAAATGAGCTCAGCTCCAATGATAAACAAACCAGGGGACAGAGGATCCCCCTGCCTCAAGCCCCTGCTGGATGTGAAAAAACCTTCTCTAGCTCCATTGATAATAACTGAGTACCAGTTATTTGACAAGAGTCTAAAAATAATATCAATCCACTTGTCACTGAACCCCAACTGCCTCTGGATTTTATTCATGTAGTACCAGGAGACCCTGTCATACGCTTTGGCCATATCCAGTTTGAAGATAATATCTCTATTAATAGCTTTCATCCCATGACATAGCTCCTGTGCCAACAACACATTCTCAGTAATGGATCTGCCTTTAATGAATCCAGATTGGTTAGGAGATATAATCTTTGGTAACACTTTAGCAAGCCTAGTAGCCAAAATCTTAGAGACAATTTTGCTACTGAAATTACATAGGCTTATAGGCCTAAAGTCAGCAAAAGTGTTGGGGCAGTCCACCTTGGGGAGAAGAATTATAAAGGTATGACTAATGCCCTTAGAGAAATAGTCCCCCCAAAAGAATCCTTGAACCATCTGAAAGACTTCCTTATTGATAATGGACCAACAAGATTGGTAAAATTGCCCAGTAAAACCATCAGGTCCAGCAGCACTGTTGGGATCCAAGGCAAATACAGCATTCTTGATCTCCTCCAAATCAGGCTGTGCCACCAGCATATGATTATCTTCCTCAGTGACAAGATTAGGGACACAGTCTAACACCCCAAAATCAGTAGTAGCAGTAGACTCTGCAGAAAAAAGATTATGAAAGAAGGTAACAGCTTCATGGGAAATGTCAGCATGAGAGGTTAACCACTGGCCAGTGTTGCTCTTAATTTTGTGAATAGTGAGCCTTCTTCTCCTGCCCTTCACAATAGAGTGGAAATATTTGGAGTTCCTGTCACCATCCTTGATCCACTTTGAGTGAGCCTTTTGTTTCCAATATAAATCTTCAATGTGTAGCTGTTTTAGGTAACTGGCTTCCACATGTTTAAGTTTAAGGAAATTAGACTCAGAAGGTTCCTCTTGAAGATGTTGTTCAGCTTCTTGAATCTGTGCCTCAAATTGGTTAAGTTTCTGGAATATATTCCCAAAAAATTTGAAGTTCCACTTTTGCAAGGCCTTCTTAGTAATCTTCAGTTTTTCAGTCAGAACATACATAGCAGAACTAGAGATAGGAGTACTCCAAGCATCTGAAACAACTGTCAAGAAATCAGGATGGGTTATCCATGCATTCATAAAACTAAAAGGCTTTCTCCCTTGATATTCCTGATGGAAAACAGAAGTGACATGCATAGGGCTATGATCTGAAGTAGTAGGAATCAGGTTATGAACCATAGTGGTGTAGGAAGCTGACCAGGCTTGATTCACCAGCATTCTGTCCAACCTTTTCCAGATAGCCTTGTCTTGTTTCCTGCCATTCCACCAAGTAAAATAGGAGCCACAGGAAGGAGCCTCCACCAGATCACAATCATCAATACATTGCTGGAAATCCCAACTGGAAGAGAAAGTCATAAGCAGACCCCCTTGTTTCTCTCCAGGATGTAGGCTGCAATTAAAATCTCCCAAAACAGCCCAAGGAGTATCAGGGTGAACAGTATAGAAGTCACGCAAGTCTCTCCATAGAGTTCTCCTAAGCCAGCTTTTGGTTTTGGCATAAACCACAGAAACATAGCTTAGGGAGTTGGACCCAAGGTGGAAAAGCTCCAAATTAACCATCTGTTCAGTATCATCCAAGATAGTCACCTGTATAGAATTATCCCATAAAAGCCAAATTTTATTATTACAGTTAGTCATGGTGTGTTGCAACCCCAATTGGCGCCCAATAGGTTGGCATTTATCATTTTTGCTAAAGGGCTCAAGAATCCCCACAAGAGAAGGATGATGCTTATGGACCAGGTTAGTTAGTCTTTCAAGAGAACCCCTGGTTGAAATCCCCCTGACATTCCACACAATGGTAGAATACATAGAAAAAAAAATTTTTGGGAGGAGGAGGAGGATCTGGTCCTACCAGCTTTTTTGGGGTTTGGTGTTTGGCTGGTTTTAGCATGAGAATTATTCTTTCTTGTGTGTGCTGCTGGAGGATCCATTAGATATTTTTTGGCTTTCTCACTGAGATCATTATTGGTGGAATCTTTTTCCTCAATAATGGGTGGGCTCATATATCCTTCATCTGAAAAGAAAACATCAGATTCCATCTCTCCAGGACCATGATCTATTTCTTCAAAGAAGACACTTCTGTTTGAAGGATTAGCAGAAGTGTTCTCAGCACAATGCATTTGTGATATGCTGTCATCAGGGGGTTTTGGAACAGGAAGCAAGGGAAAATTGGAAATAGCACGTGCAGCAAGGTCCTGGATCTCTTTCCCAGACCTAGGAAGGGATTCCATCAAAGGATTTTCTGAGATATCACTTAAGATAGCAAAAGCATTGGAGGACTGAGGAACCATATTAATAGTAGACCTGTCTGTATTTTGAGAGTATTTGGGTTGTTTAGGAGATTTGGGATCCTTATTATAATGGGGAGTATTTTTGAATCCTGATGATGATGCTTTCTGATTTTTAGGGTGTTCAATCTGCCCAGAGTGAGATTGAGAACCATTGGCTGTCTTTGGCAAAGGAGGAAGTTCTGCAGAGTTCCCTTTCAAGGGCTTAGAGTTAAGAGGGAGTTCACTCCTTTGTGTGGCCTGTTGGGGAGGTTTGGGCACACCCTTTGAAGGAATTTGTTGGGGAGTTGGAGACTGTTTTGATACACTTCCTGAAGGAGCTTGCTGAGGGGTTTGAGACTGATTTGGCACACTTCCAGGGGGGATTGGGTAGGCCATTTTTCCTCTGCTCCTGCTTCTCCTACGCCCTTGTCTCATAAATCCTGACCCTTCATTTTCATGAGGAGTCAAGGCTAGAAATTTTCCTTATCTAAGCCTCTCAGCAATTTGACCTGCTTCAACATCCAGTTTACATTTTTCAGTAGCATGTCCTTGTTTAAAACATTTAGTACAGTAAAAGGGGATGCGCTCATATTCAAAAGATTGGTAAATGCCTTCATCTTCCTTGCCTGGTTCAGTAGATGTGCCAATAAAAATATTGTGAATCAAAGGTTTCAATAGGTTCATTTCCACCCTAACTCTTGCCACATGTGGTTTAGACTTATGGAGAATAGCAAGATCAACTCCCAACACTTTTCCAATTGGTTTACAAATCAGAGCCAAAACAGAAGCATCAAAGAAATGAATAGGCAGTCCTAAGAATAACACCCACACAGGAGCCAAAGAAGTTTCAATCTCAGTATTGAAATCTGGAGTCCATCTAAACAACCTCATAGGGTTTATTCCATTAAACAAAATCTGACCCTTAAGAAGAATTTTAGTACAATCCTGCAAATTAGAATAGGTAAGAAACACATGTCTAGAATCTCTCCAGCCAATAGTGACCTGTCCCCTTAAGATGTATTGTGTAGCAAAATGTTTCTTAATCAATTCCCATTTGGGCTGACCATGGGAGAATTTCCCAACCAAAATGAATATATCAATCTTGGCCAAGGACTCTATTTCAGTAGCAGCAAATCTGATTGTTGGAATATCTCTGTGAACAACAACCTCTCTATCAGGCAGCAAATTATGATTCAAGGTGGAGTTTGTGGATTGAGCTTGAGCAATCTGAGGGCCTACCATTTGAGCATAGCTAAGCTTGTTGGGAGGGCCAGTTCCCGGATTAGTCACATGGCCTGGGGTTTTGGAGGGCACATTTGATTGTTGTTTCTTAGGTCCTGGTAGTGAAGGCTTAGCATAGGGGATCTGAGCAAATTTTTTCAGCAGGGGGAGAGCATTTTTAACAGAAACAGTATTCTCAACCTGTTGCACAACAGTCTTCAAAGGAACAGATGCTGAATTCTCCCCAGTTTTCACACTTGGACCAACATTAGCATTAGATTTAGGCAAATCAGTGATGTAACCAGAAGGGCCCTTAGGCTTGAAATTAATAGTAAAATTGATTGCCTCTTCAGATAAACCAGCATTCAACAAAGTATCCAAATACACACGATAAGCAGAGTTAAGCTTAGCACTAGTAGCAATATCCAAAATACTATTGTCCACAGATTGAATGAGTTCAGGATAATCTTCATGTGTAACATCCTCAATTTCAATGATCTCTTTGAGCATAGGAGACGTAACACCCCCACCAGGCTTCGAGGAAGACGGTAATGGAGGAAAATGATTATCCTTAAGTAAAATACCTGGATTCTGTGTAGAATTATCCTTAGAAGTTCCAGGAACCTCCATAGTAACAGATGGAAGCTTCGATTGAGACGATGGAAGCTTCGATTGAGACGCCATTGAAACTTTGTTCAGCGGTCCCAAATTTTGTGAAGAGTCAGAAGGGGTGAGATAGGAGCATTTGAGGGTGGAATAACCTTTTGTGGAGCTTCGCGAGACTCAGGAGGATCATCCTCTGCCATGAATGATCATGAATCGCACTCCAAATGGAATTTGTCTAATAAGACAGCTCGCAGATCCAGAAATCGCAAAAATTCACCAAATCGCACAAATCCAGCACCAATCTGTACGAAATTGCAAGGAGAATGCAGCGGAACAATGATCGATCAACAAAACTCAAGAATCGAAGTCCAAAATTAGCGAAAAACGCAAGGAGATGAGAATTTGGTTTGGCAGTATCTTATTTCCACAATCATCAATGTATCATTATGATTTAATCATTCATAATTATCATTTTTAATGAGAATATTCATCAAGATTTAATCATCATAATCATCAATCAATAATCATTACCGTATTCATCAATCAACATAATATTCAATAACAATTAGCGGCCTAGCTTCGGGTGTTAACACCCTAACTTACTGTCATACATCACATAACATTTTTATTTGTTAGAAACATCATTTTTATTATGGTAAATCATATTTTCAATGATCATAATCAATTGGTGGATTTTAGAGCATATATTTTCAGAATATTTTTGGAACAGGATCTGGACATGGGAAAAAATAATTTTTGTTTTTAAAATAATCAATTAATACCTAAAAATCGATTTTTATATTTAAAATAATCCATTAATAGCTAAAAATCAATTTTTATATTTTAAATAATCAATTAATTGCTAAAAATCGATTTTTATATTTTAAATAATCAATTAATCACTAAGAAATCGATTTTCATACTTTAAATAATCAATTAATTACTAAAAATCGATTTTTATATTTAAAATAATCAATTAATACTTAAAAATCGATTTTTATAATTAAAATAATCGATTAATAACTTTAAATCGATTTTTATGATTAAAATAATATATTTTTTTTTTTACATACTGACTTCGAATTCCTCTTCTGAACACAGTTCTAATCGATTCGTAGGAAGGAAATAATCGATTTTCGGCTACTGTTCATCATCATCTTCCTCTGGTCAGTTTTGAGTATTTTCATTTTTAATCACCAAACTTCAATTAAATTATATAGAAATGTTTTCTAAGGTTCATAGATCATTTTGAAATCATTAATTCATAGTTTAACATCAATTCAATGGTTTATGATTCTTGGTTCCTCAAACATGTCAAACACAAAACTCAACCAAACGACCGTTTATGAACGTAGAAACGATCTATACAAACATTCTAGTCACTAGATATATCTACGGGCATACCTCGAAGGTAAATGAAGGTTTTGAAGATTTTCCGGCGAAACTTCCGGCGACAATTGCTTCCAATTCCGGCAACCTTTCACCAAGATGACAGCACCACTGCACTCCTCTCTCAACAATGAACAGAATAGAATGTAATTTTGTAAGAAATGGTGAAGAATGTGGGGAGTTATGGTAGCCTTTTATAGGAGAAGGAAAAGGAAGAAGACACAGGTTGATGACCTCTCCTTTGACTGTGTCGGCGGCTGAGTGGAGCGGGCTGCTATCTTCTCCGACTTTAAACGTAAGTCCCTGATTAGGACTAATTTGGTCCTAGTCGGAAAACACTTTTTGGTCCAACTTTCTCCGAATTGCAATCCGATTGAACCGTTAGAATCAGACAGTTAAACTCTACATAACGATATAATTTTTATTATTTATTGACAAACTTTATAATTCACATATTTTTTTGGGTCCTTCTTAGTAATTAATTAATTATCAATTAATTAATTCTGATAGGCCTATTTTCGGGGCCTTACACTTTCTTACTCCATAAAAATTGAATTTGGAGTTGCTATAATATAATTGGGCAAAGATAAGAATATGGCTGTTATGGCTTTAAGTTTCTTACTCTAAATTTTGTTTAAATAGCAAGCTATTAGCCTCACTTATTATTGCAACTGTCGTAAAAGATGATGTCACCCAATTACTAATTGTTAAGCATGAAGATGTACTCCCTACTTTGCCTATATTTGCCACCAATTACTCCAACAGAAACTCATGAGAGCAACACAAAAAGCTTTTAGAAAACTCATCATATCTACGAACAACAGGGAATCAATGGATTCAAATGCCAGAAAAAG
Organism: Cuscuta campestris; assembly: GCA_900332095.2. Classification (NCBI taxonomy): domain Eukaryota; kingdom Viridiplantae; phylum Streptophyta; class Magnoliopsida; order Solanales; family Convolvulaceae; genus Cuscuta; species Cuscuta campestris. The sequence continues at coordinate 26,697 of OOIL02001464.1, read as the reverse complement.
TGAAGAAAAAGAAACAAAGCTAGCGACAAACTATCTCAATGGTGATACTTTCTATTTGTAGACTATGCGATGTAAATATTAAGTAGATAGTATAAGCTGCTCTTTGCCTCTATTTTGCAAACAAGTCTTATTATATTCCAATGTGTAAAATCTTCTTGTAAGGTGTTCAATTTGTTTTTATTAGTACCAACAAAGTAGAACAAATGTTACATGCCTTGGGCATCCATCGCACGTAGTGCGTTGCAAGCTAGTTATTATTATACTAGTATCACACCCGTGCGTTGCACGGGTCATATTTAAGTTACTAAATTATATTAATATCATTTTTGAATGTTACAAATTAGTATATAAGGGAATACAGAGATTTCATTTTTTAAGTTACAAAAGTTAAATGATTTACAATATTTGAAAGACTCCTTTATAATTCACATTACTCGTATAATTTTGTGAAAATACTGTCTTCGTTGCATATTAGAATCTTCAAATAATAATGATTTATAACTCTTGAAACTATAACATACATTTGACCATGACTATAATATAAATAACATTAATCAAAACTCTGGTTAAAAAAATTTGTTCAGAGTTAATTGTGTTGTTTTCTTCAATTTGTCAAATTACTAATAAAGTGGAGATCTATATACTCTATAAAAACAAAGGAGCATTTATAAAAAGAAACTAAATTTTTTTGCAGTGATTCGTTTTTACGGAAAGCAATACTTGCAGTGTCTTTGTTTCATGTCGTTTTTTGTTGGCATTTTACTCCTTTTTTATTAACAATGAAAACAATATTTTTTCATTGAGTAAAATAAACAATTATCTTACACTCGTTAGACGTTTAAATATTTGTGTAACCGAGATTCGTTATGAAATATAAAAAACACTCGTTAGACAATTAAATGTTTGAGTCCAATTTTTTTAATGCTAGGTTTCACCATTTGCATCACCGGAATTTGAGACGATAATGCCACTTTGTTGAGACCATCAATCACCAGATAAAAATTATCTGTCCACAATGTATCCAATTTCCCTTAAAAATTAAAAAATAAAAATAAAACATTCGTGATTCTCAAGTTAGAATTATTCATACATCATTTCATAATTTATGATTCCATTTCAATATATAATAAAGAGACTTTTATTCGGATAATTATTTTTTTCATTTAACGATAAAAGTAAAATTCATAGAGAACTTCCATTTTTTGTTATTTTATTCATTTCTTTTCATATTATCAAAAATAGTTAATGTTTTGGAAATTTTATTCCAAATATATTTCATTACCTTTGGAATAAAATAAAAAATCCAAGTGTACGTTATTATGTTTACACTTATATCAAAATGGTAATAAGTTTTAATTTTAAACTTGGAAAAAAATGGTAATAACTATTTTAAATAAAGTTTTAAATAAATGGAAATTTTAAACTTAAAAAATGGTAATAAGTTTTAAATAAATATGGAAACTTTTTTAATGATCATACAAAAACAGTAATTTTTTAATAAAAATAGAAACATATTCCCCTTTACCATATAATTATTAATTAATAGAATCCAAAATTACCATAGCAACACTTACCATTAACTAGCGAAGCATTTAAATAAAAACAGAAACACATTCACCTTTTTGAATTATTGTTTTTGGTGTTATTAAAAATAAAACATATTAATGTATTTAAATAAAAATAAAAACGTTTTTAATGCTCATACAAATTCATAATGTTTTTAATGTAATAATTTATTACATATCAATACATATTATTTTTCTAAAGTAATAACATGTGTGAATGATTTTTACCATTTATCTAGTATTGTTTATTGTTTCTGTAAATTTAGTAAATATAACATCCAATGATTCCAGCCCCCGAGAATGAGCAGGAACGTGATAAATTCTTACCTCTCTTAGTTTCAACATCAATAGTCCTGACCTCTCATCAACATTTTTAAAGCGGTTATAATCCCCATGTTCGTACAAAAAGCAATGTTGAAGCACCAAATTTAAACACACGTTGATTAATCTTACTACCTTGGCCTGGAAAAATACTGTATTTGTAGTATATATATAATTGTAATAGGCTATAATTCTTTGGTTCCATTTTTATTAAAAACTTACACTTTGCAATTTTATAACTTGCCTTTTTAAATCATTTCCAATTTTCAATATGTTAATTATTATAAATATAATAATTATATTAACGCCATGCTTATCATTTTATATTACTCACGTTAATTATTATAAAAATAATTGCTATATTAACTTCACACTTACACAAAAAGGTTAAAAATGACAGTTACTTATTCTTAGCATTTAATACGTTGATTCCATTTTTATTAAAATCTTACGCATTGCAATTTTATAACTTACCTTTTTTAATTATTTCCAATTTTCACAATTATTAAATTACGTTTCGACCATTTTAACTTACCTTTCTTTAATTATTATAAATATAATAATTATAATAATTATTACTATAATTTCGGCCATTTACCATTTTAACTTTACAATTGCCATTTGTAATTATATTACTCACGTTAAATATTATAAAAATAATAGCTATATTAACTTCACACTTACAGAAAAAAAGGTTAAAAATGACAGTTAATTATTATAACTTACCTTTTTTTAATTATTTCCAATTATCTTTTTTCAGAATTGGGTGTATAATTGTATAACTTCCTTTTTTTAATTATTTCCAATTTTTTTTCCGAAATTGGGTGTATAATTGTATAACTTACCTTTGTAATTATTTCCAATTGGTTAACTTCACGCTTATCATTTTATATTACTCACGTTAATTATTATAAAAATAATAGCTATATTAAATTCACGCTTTGCAATTTTATAAAAACTTAGCATATAATTCGTTGAATCCATTTTGGACATTTGTGAATAAAAACTTAGCATATAATTCGTTGATTCCATTTTTATTAAAAACTCACACTTTGCAATTTTATAACTTACCTTTTTTAATTATTTCCAATTTTCAATACTCACTTTAATTATTATAAATATAATAATTATAAGTTTACAATTTCGACCACTTACCATTATAAATTCACAATTATTAACTTACCTTTCGGCCATTTTAACTTACCTTTCTTTAATTATTGTAAATATAATAATTATATTAATTATTACTATAATTTTGGCCACTTACTATTTTAACTTCACAATTACCATTTGTAATTATCATACTCTTTAGGCGGGAAAACCATATGTTGACTTCATGTCTTTTTAAATAAAGTATGGATTACTAAATCTCTTTACATTAATTTATTGAACTGTATTGACTATTTCTCTCACCACGGTTCACACGAAATTCAAAACTTAACAAATAATATATCGTTGGTCGCCTTTTCTCGAGACTTATCTAAAAACCTAATTTTTAATTAAAATGGTCAACCTTACGAATAATTCATAGTTGGAGTCAATAAATAGTATATTTATTTATTTCATTAAAATAAAGGCTCACTACTAAGCCGTTTTTCAGGGCATTACAAGGCAAATATGACACAACCTATACAATTAAATTGATTTTTTAAATATTTGATCTGATCTTACTACATTTGATCGAATTTGATTTGATTCGATTTTTTTAAAGATTTGATCTAATATTATTGGATTTGACTTTGATTTATTCCGATTAGATAAGTTTTTGTCTGATTTGATCTAATTAGTCCGATTAGTTATATTTAAAACTTTTTTTATTTGATTTAGTGTAATCTGATATGATGAGATCTGATTTCATTAGATATCATCTAAACAACATATACACTTGTTAAATTGAGATGGAGTGGCTCACATGAAATATGCAAGAAATAAGATTTGATTGAATTTGATTTGATTTGATCTTACCTTATCTGATTAGATCTAATCTGCTAGATATAATACTAGTTATATTTAAAAACTCTTTCTAATTTGATCTGGTTTAATCTGATTTAATAGATATCATCTAAACAATATATAAACATGTTAATCCGAGACGCACTGGGTCACATGAAATATACAAGCAATCAGACCTGATTGGATTTGATTTGATTTGATTTGATCTTATCTTATCTAATAAGATCTAATCTTGACTGATCTAATTAAAACGTACTCCGTATATTTTTTAAAAATTAATTAATGTTAAATGTTTTGAATAATTTGTTTGAATTGAAATCTAATAATTTAATCTAAAATTGAGGGAATACATAATTTTTTTCTTGAAATGAATTGAAATGTTAATATGCCTTGAATCTGTATTGTGTTGCCGTTACGCAGATTTGTAAACGTATTGTGTTGTGTTGCCGTTGCTATGTTGTTGTAAACAAAAATTGAGGAACCTAGACTTTTTTTTGAAAATTTGGCCAAAAGATATGTATCCCTCCTTCTCCTACTCCTTCTCCTGCCTCAATATAAAATGTCAAAATAAAAACTTTATTTTCAGATTAAGAACATTAATATTCTATTTTAGTACATTCTCTCTCTTTTACTTCTATTTTAAGTGATATCGTTTTAAAAAGTTATCAACTTTTTTGAAATAAAAAACACAGAGTAAAAATTTAAACTAACTAAAGATGAAATCTCAAGAACTGAAACTTAGCTGGGTAGAGGGAACGAAAAAACAGAGGGAAGATAAAAGTTTTGACAAAAGAAGGAAAAGGAAAAAAAATTGGCAAAAGAGAGGGAAAAAAATTTGGCAAAGGACACGGAAAATATTAGGTTAGAAATTTGAAAAATGCTAGAGGTAAACTAAAGATGTACCCCATTTGTCATCCACCCCCTCCTTGTCTATATAAATGGGAAAGAGACTCAAAAAAATTAATAAATAAAGAAAAATATAAATGAGTGATGAAGAAAGGGGTGGGAAATAACTGGGGTACACTTTCGTGTAGCCCTAGCATTGCTCTAAAAATTTTAAGTCCACACAATACAATTTGGCAAAGGAGAAGGAATAAACCAGCGGCGATTTATGGAGTCACTTTTTTCTCGCTCTTGACCGCGACATGAACAGTGCCGGAAGTGGAGAATCTCCGGTTACTTTATCAATTTGAGCTTGTTTTGCTAAAATGTTTTAGAAATCAGGGTTGCCTACAGCGGGGATTCCATATATGAGCTTTGTACGCTGTTTTTGGAGATTGTTTTTGAAGAATCGAAAGGTCAACGGAATGGCGTCACTGTTCATCTCTGAACTCAATCATAGATTTATGGTGTCTCGGGCGAATTTGAAGGTCTTCCTTCTAGGATTCTGAGCAAAATGGTTAATTTTTCCAAGGTATGAGCATGGATTACTATTACATATCAATAATCAACCGATTTGGAAATTTTTTGGATACGTGTTACTGTTCACAACTCGAACTTTGAGTCTGCTTTGCACTGATGTTAGACCACGATTTTGGTTAATGTTTTGCTGAGGTGGTGCCACTATGAAGCTGAGAATTTTGAGTTGTTATGCTTGAATTTTTAAACTGAAAATAAAAAATCGATATCTTGTATAGTCCAAAATATTTTAAACTCCACACAGGCTGTGATCCAATACACTTATTTTATTAAGCATTTTAAAGAGAAGTTTGAAGTTCATTGGAGATTATAATATTATATGTATCCTGCTTGAGATGTACCGTAAATAGCTAAAGTTGAGCTTGACACCTTGTTTTGATCTTCAGGAGGAATTTGAAGAGCATGCCATGAAAGCTAAGCTCTTGCCTGAAAACACTCCCAATGAAGACAAGGTCATTCTCTATGGACTTTACAAACAAGCTACGGTGGGAAAAGTGAACATGGGCGATTTATAACTTCGTCTAAACAAACTTTTAATGCATTTCTGTCCTTAAATTTTTCTTTATCTTGCTGGGTTTTTGGGTTTTCATTAAGAAACAGATCGTCCATGTATTTTCAGTATGAAGGAAAGAGCAAAGTGGGATGCATGGAAGGCTGTTAAAGGTATATGTGATATGCAATATATCTTGGATGCGAAATCTCCCTTCCTCGAAGAACAAATAGAAATTTGTTTTTACAATACAAGCTATTTGGGACTTTTGTTGCGGTTTTTAATTGTGCCCATGGAACTCAATGGTTGATGGACTTAGTCTGCTCGAAAGTGCCTAGTCTTACTGTACTCTGGGTCTGAACTGTCTTGGTTCCTGCTGGCTAGCCTTTGGAAAGGCTGCTAGAACCAATGGCTGCTATGGATTGATGTTTGGGCAAAGGTGTGCTATTTTCTCTTGTAGGGTTTGGTCTCACTTGGTGAGGCTCAAGTTTTGGAATGGTCTTTGTTTGTTTTTGTTCTTGGTTGAGGGATGTTTTAACTCCCTACAAGGCTTTAGTTTTTCCGATGTCCACTGGGTATGGTTTTTGAGTTTTTCATTTGATATCATCCCCTAGTTCTTCCAATCAGTCATTTCAATCCAAACTACTTATATGATGTTTAATTCTAATTATATAGTCAGACTTTATATCATTTTGTAACCTAGCAGAAGATGATTCAAATGTAGAGCTAAAATCTCCAGGAAGTTTAAGAGACCAAATCAAAGGTATTCCTCTCTACAAAGTGAAGATTTAATCATATTTTTTCTTAGTGTAGAGAGGAATACCTTTGATTTGGTCTCTAAAACTTCCTAGAGATTTTAGCTCTACATTTGAATCATCTTCTACTAGGTTACAAAGTGAAGATTTAATCATATTTTTTCTTAGGAGTGTAGATTTACTCTTAACTTCTACGTTGCTTTAACTCCAAACTAAACATGATTTTGTACTATGGTTTTTACTCAAATCTGATATCTGAAAATCATTTAGTTTGAATTCGCAACTTGATTAGAATCTAGAAACTATAATAACCTTGATGTTACTTATATTAATAACATTGGGTAGTGCTTGTTTTGGAATGTGATACTATGTATAAACCTGTATCATAATTAAAATGATCATGATTAGGCCTTACCTTAAATATCTTGGATAGTCATCTATTATTTTCAAAATGATTTGCTTTAAATCTATTGGCATCTGTTATTATACGGAAAATGGTTATAATTCCTAGCATCCATGATACACAATTGGAGCTTTAAGAGTTCTAGGACACATGAGAGTTTTTTTGGGCATGAAAAACATAACTTACAAAAAGTATGATAAACACGTGTTGTATGGAACGCATGCATAAGACATTTTCCTTTACAAAAAAATCTTAAAATTTTATTTCATAAAAAAATAAAATAACTTAAATAATGTAGTTTGTTTAAAAAAATCTATGATTAAATTAAAATGGAAATACATAATTAAAAAGAATGAGAGTACACATGTATATAAATGTAATAAAATACTCCCTCCGTCCCATTTTATAACGCCTGTTTCGGTTTATGATGTTTGACTGAAATTATTTTCAAATCATTTTATATGACAAATGGTATAGAGTTAAAAAATAAAAATTGCATATCAAAATATTACATCAAATGATCTACAAAACTAGTAGTGACAACAATATTTTATTTTTTTCAAATTGCTAACGAAAATAGAGAAAGAAAGTAAATGAAGTTTGGCCCTGTGAATAGTGAACAGACACTATAATTTGGGACGGAGGGAGTAAATGGTGTATAGGTTCAAAAATTTATAAGTAATTTTATTTTTAAAAGTTATAAAATATTTAATTATAACATTTTTAAATAATGATTTAATGCTTTGTATTAAAAATATGTGTTATAATAAAGAAAATATAATAAAAAAGAATGATTATTTTAGTTAGAAATTAGTAAGATTTTATATAAAAAATAAAATGAGAAATAATGAATGTTAGTATCAAGTTTAATATTCATGTAAAATACAAAATATAGCAAGTGAAAGGTTTATAAACATATTCATCATTTATTTTATATGCGTGGGTAGCATTGTATATGACACATGGAATAAAGGTGTCATTTTACTAATTTTTTATAAACAAAATTAACATTTTATTTTATAAAATAATTATACAAAAGCATAAATAGTTTTACAAAAATATAAAATCTACATAAGAATTGAAAGAAACAACTTAATTTTAATCGCAGTATATTGGCATATAGAGACACATATAATATTGTATGATGAAAAGTTCTAAAATAAATTATATAGCTAATAAAGATGCATATGTAATAAAGTTTATACTAAACTTTGAATCAAACAATTTAGTTAATAAAGATGCATATGGATAAATGTATAAAATTGTTTTTAGAAATACTCCGTAATAAAAAAAAACTGTGTTGGAACACAAGTTTACGCCTATGTCGTACTAAACCGTGTTCGTTTTATGACAGGTTTTGATAATGCCAAACCGCCGTGACAACAACACTAAACTGAGCAAATCAAAGGCGAAGGAACATGACATGATGATTTGAGAACCAAGAACCAAGAACCAAGAACGAATACTTAGAATTTTATTGAGTTGGTCTTAATGTGATCAAGACCGGCACAAACTTTCAAAACATGGCTCTCTAGGCTCAATTCATCAAAATATTTTTTGCATACTCAAAAATATCTTTCATAAGTTTTAAACCAGCCTTAAACACTTGGAGTTCGCCCAAACCAAAAACCAAGCCAACCGGCGTTCGGTTTTCAGAAACCGGCGTTCAACATTCGGTTATCGGCGTTGGATGTTAGACATCGCTGTTGAGCCAAGGTTGGGTTTCCAGAAACATATGGAACAACGATGTAGCCTATCCTACATCGCTGTCCAACCTAAGCCAAAAACAAATACATTGGCAGAAAGTTTTTGGACAGCGCTGTTGTCCTAGCAACAGCGATGTCAGGCCAATTCCCCTTTCAAAGGCAGGCCTGAACAGCGATGTTCAAGTAATGAACATCGATGTAGGCACTTGACCGTTGGGAGGAATTTATGGCTAAAACTTTCCTTGTTTGGAAGTCAACAGCCAAAACAGCGATGTAGGGGTGTTGGACATCGCTGTTGGCATGAACGTTGCTTCCTATTTTTCAAAGACCAAACCTAGAACAGTGATGTCCAAGCCTAGGACAACGCTGTCTAGAGGATTTTCAGCAGATCCAATTTTAATCAAATCCCTCAAATTATGCCAATCATCCCCATTTAACTCCTACCCGTTGGAGCCTATTTTTTCACTATAAAATGGGGTGTTTGGGTCTATTTTATACATCACATTACTACACAACTCTATTATTTCATTGCATACAGTTCATACATTATTCATAGCTTTTCGAGAGCCATTTTTGTGAAGTTTGTGTTGTGTTCTTGAGCGTTTTTAGTTACTCATTATCCACTCTAAAAGAGAGTTTTGTTCTGGAGTGATTTAGTGTTCTTAGACACTTGACAAGAGAAAATATTTCTCTTGTTGTTCGAAGGAAGGGTTGTTTCCTTCGAAGGTTCGTTGAGGTTTGTGTGACTCAAACTCTCAAGTTGTACTGGTTTGTTAAGCACCGTTAAGCTTAACGTTGTTAGTGTAGCTCGAGAGAGTCTCTCGGGTGTGCCTCTTCCTTGCTCTTTTCTTTACGCTCTTATTTTTTTTATTCCTGCGTCATTTTTCGTTTCAAATGTTATTCACCCCCCTCTAGCGTTGGGACGTTTTTCTAACAATTGGTATCAGAGCCTAACTCTCTTCCAAACTTAACCATTTGAGAGGAAAAAGATCATGGGCTCTTCTTCTAGAAACTTGCACGCAGGTATTGGCGAAGGGAAATCCACCTCAAGGCCACCACTCTTTGATGGCACCAACTACTCCTATTGAAAGGAACGAATGAGAATCTATATCCGTTCCACCAACTTCTAATTGAGGTTGGTGATCAAGAATGGTGAGGAAATCCCAACGAAGAAAGTGGGAGAAACCACGGTCCTAAAGAACGAGGACGAATTTGATGCCGAGGACATCAAGAAGGTTGAAAACTACGCAAAGGCCATCAACATGCTATACTGCGCGGTTAACCCCGGCGACTACCGAAAGATCTCATGTTGCACAACTGCCAAGGAGATGTGGGACAAGTTTAAAGTGACGTACGAACGTACCGATCAAGTTCGTGAAGCCAAGATCGATTTTCTCACCTAAGAGTACGAAATGTTCCGAATGAAGGAAGGTGAGAAAATCGATGACATGTTTGACCGGTTTTCAAAAATAATCAACGATCTTCACGCCTTGAAGAAGAGCTACTCCAACAAGGATCTAGTGAGGAAGATCCTTCGAATCTTAACTCCCGAATGGCGCTCCAAGGCCGATGCCATTTACGAGTCAATTGGCGTCTCCAACGTCACAATTGATGGATTAAGAGGTAATCTCAAAACTTACGAATCTACCATTCTTAATCCATCATTGGACGAATAAAAGAAAAAGGGAATAGCTCTCAAAGCCACCAAGGAACCGGTGGAAGAGGTTTCAAGCGATGACCACAACGAGTTTGGACTCGTCATCAAGAAGTTTCACAAGTTCATGAAGGAGTTTGAGCGGAAGGGAAGGAAGCACAACGGTCCTCCCAAGTGCTACGGCTGTGGCGAGATTGGCCACATCAAGCCAAGTTGTCCAAAAGCCAAGCACGACAAGGACAAGCCCGGCTTCAAGAAGCAAAGGGCTTACATCTCTTAGGGTGGCGATTCCGGCGACGAATCAACCGACCAAGAGGAGGACGAAGCTGCAAATATTTGCCTCATGGCGCACGAAGATCAAAATGACGACGTCCAAAAGGTATGTACCATTTCTTCCGACTCTTACATTTTTGAAGAAATGCAAGAAGCACTTCATGAACTTTATGAATAATTTGTTAGCGCTTCCAAAACGAATAAATATTTAAAGAACGTCTTTCTACACTTGAAAACGATTTTGAAAAATTGGAAAAAGACAATGAAAAATTAAAACAAGAAAATAATTTTTTTGGAAAAAGAAGCGCTGACAAACCGGAAAGTTCCTCAAGTGAATGTGAATCTGGTAAGGCTTTAAAAGAACAAGTCACTAAACATGAGAGCACGGTCAAGAAATTTAATACTCCGCACAAAGATTTAAATTTGCTCCTTGACACTATGCATTTTTCTAAGGAAGAAATAGGTTTTAATAAAAATGAAGCTAAGGTTAAGGAAAATGTTGAGCCACCACCTAGACAACCATCAAAGGCTCAACGTAAGAAACCTAAAAATTAGGATAATAGAAAACCTAGTCAACCTAAGGACACTAGAAAACCTAGACTAAAATCTAGGAATGAAAATGTTCATGGTAGACAACCTAAGAAAAATGATTTTGTGCATAAAACCAATTTTTCTCAAAATAGAAGAAAAAATGTTAGATCACCTAGAAAATTAAAGGTCAATTTCAAAACTTTCAAATACCATCTTTCTCACAAAATAGGAACAAAATGGTTAGACCCTCTAACTATTATGAACCTAGGCACATGTACAACCCCAACGTAGTTTGCCATTATTGTAATAGGATAGGCCATATTGCTCCCATTTGTTACACTAGGCATAGACACCTATCACAAAATCAAGCACACTACGATCACACACCTAACACACGAGGACCCAACGTAAATTGGGTACCTAAAACTCATTGATGTGTTTCATAGGTGTGCTTGAAGGCATCAAGTGTACTTTGGTACCTTGATAGTGGATGCTTCAAGCACATGACCGGGGATGCATCCAAATTTCTCCAAATTAAACCCGCTAAAGGAGGAAACGTAGTTTTTGGAGACAATAGCAAGGGAAAAATTATCGGCATTGGTTTGGTAGGTAAATCTGAAAATTATCGGCATGAGTCTTCCCAATCTCATTTCCAGTGTTTTTCCCATTGACAATAATAGGCAATTTTCTCCCAAGTATCTGGCTTGCATGTGAACCCTCTCAAATCCAATATCTTTCTGCCTGGAGAGATCAAAGACAGGACAGATGATATCCTAGCTTTGGTGCCTTTCCCTCAGGGTAAATTGCCTGTTAGATACCTGGGACTCCCTCTTACCTCACAGAGAGCTTCTGAAAGAGACTTTGCCCCACTTGTGAATAAGGTGGATGAACATATCAGAAAATGGAATGCCAAAACCCTGTCAGCTGCTGGAAGATTGGAACTCATCAGATCTGTCATCCAAGGAATTGAAGGATTCTGGTTCCAAGCTTTCCCTATNGTTGGTGTGTCTTCCCTCTGGTGCTGGGTGGGTTGGGGCCCCATTGGTTCTGTGGACTGGTGGGGTTGTGAGGAAACAAACCAACCTCTATTTACCCCTTCTGGGTAGTTAGAGGTTGAGTTGGGTCCTGGTTTGTTGGTGTTCCACACCTCTCCTTTTCCTTGTCCACCCCTCTTCCCCTTCTCCTTTCTTTTGCTTCTTCCTCCTCCTTTGCCTCTCTCTCTTTCCTTGTTGTTTGTTAATTTTTTTTTGTTAAAAAAAACAATAATAATAATAATAAGAATATAATAATAATAAATAAAAATAAAAATAAAATTAAATTTTAAATTATTTCCTTTTTTATGCACACCCGTTCTTCTAGTGCTGGAGAAGTTTTACAATTTTGTGAAGATCCTGAAAGGCTTTTTAGATCTAATCGTAATATAAATTTTCAAAGAAATCAAAATCTTTTTCAAAATAATTTAAATAACCAAGAAATGGGGGAGGAGAATAGAGTTAGACGCACTGTTCTGGATACTATGATTCCTATTTTTGAAGAAAATGACTGTATTGGCACTCCAGCCATTACAGCCGCATCTTTTGAAATAAAACCTGCCATCATACAAATAATTTCTAGTAATCAATTTGGTGGAATGAAACATGAAGACCATAGGGCTCATATTCTTTGGTTTACCCATACATGTTCTACTTTTAAAATTAATGGGGTAGACAAAGACACCGTACGACTCACTCTTTTTCCATTTTCCCTTCGAGACAGAGCTGCGCGGTGGTTAAATAATTTTCCTGCGGGTCATTTTTCTAACTGGGATGATTTACATAAGGCCTTCATGAATGAGTATTTTCCACCCTCGGCAGCTGCTAGAATTCGTATGTCAATTCAGCAGTTTCGTCAAGGTAGTGGAGAATCTCTTCATGAAGCATGGGAACGTTTTAAAGAATTAAGAACTAAATGTCCTCCCACATTGATTGATTCTTTTAGTTTAATGTTTCATTTTTATAATGGCTTAAAATTGATAGTAAAAAGGAACTTGATTATTCTTCTCCTGGTGGTTCTTTCCTTGAGATGACACCAGAACAAAATGAGGCATTGATCAATAAAGTGACTTCAAATTCTCGTTATTGGTATGATGATCGTTCCCCAGTTTCTTCTTCTCAAGGAAGAATTGAGGTTGATGAAGCAACTGCGCTTAGAGCACATATTTAAGCATTGACCGTTAAAATTAAAAACCTAGAGAAGAATCAAGTTCCACCACTTAGGGGTAGTATAAATTCTGTCTCTTACAATTCTTATGCCCCTCATTCACAATCTTCTGAATTGGTCCTTGTTGGAGTTGTGCCCTGATGGCCAACTGTTTATCGTTATTCTATCATGTATAGGCAGATATAATATGTTTACACATCTCATGCTAATGTAAACAAATATTATATTCCTAGATTTATATTTAAAAGATGTTTATCAGATAGTGTTTTTCTGCTGATGAGACTAACATCTTGAAATAAATATTTATCTAAATGTCCATAGTCGAGTATTAACGAGAGTGGGATATCGTTAATGCATGTGAGACTAGTGTGTGTTGGATGTTTGACTTAGTCTCATAGTCAATGACGGTGTGTTCGCATCCGCACATGGGCAGATATTATCTAGAGATAATAGGATGCCGGACTGACCCATCCTAAAGATGTTGCTTGAACTTTTAGTTCATGCTCTAAGCATCTTTAGCGCGACCACGGGTGTAACTATCCTTCGACTTGAAGTATTACGTTTTCTGCATATGTGAACCCGCATACTTTGATGCATTGTCCTAAGCCATATGAAATAAGGATGGTATACAGGCTTTGTTTTGGGTATGCCGCAGCGCGTATTCAGAAACGTAGATTACGTACATAGGATTTGTCACTACTCTTTT
>OOIL02001452.1:2775149-2793160 GCA_900332095.2 Cuscuta campestris | reverse complement strand
CCCCCCCCCCCCTCCCCACTCACCTCACTCCGTACACAGCTCTCTTCTTTTTCATTCATTCCCCAATACAAAGATGTCCGCCGGCGAGAAGCAGACCACCGGCGACGCGCCGAAGGAGGAGGAGAGATGCCCGGTGGAGGAGGTGGCGCTGGTGGTGCCGGAGACCGACGACCCCACGCTCCCAGTCATGACCTTCCGGGCCTGGTTCCTCGGGCTGGCCTCCTGCGTCGTCCTCATCTTCCTCAACACCTTCTTCATCTACCGGACCCAGCCCCTCTCCATCTCCGCCATCCTCATGCAGATTGCGGTCCTCCCCGCCGGCAGATTCATGGCCGCCACGCTGCCCGAGCGGAGGTTCACGGCCTTCGGGCGCTGGAGCTTCACCCTCAATCCGGGGCCCTTCAACATCAAGGAGCACGCCATCATCACCGTCATGGCCAATTGCGGCGTCTCCCCCGGCGGCGGCGACGCCTACTCCATCGGAGCTGTTACTATTATGAAAGCTTATTATAAACAAAGCCTGAGCTTTCTCTGTGCCCTCATCATTGTCTTGACCACTCAGGTATATATATACATATTATTATTATATTATTAAAATTATACTCTGTCACTCTCCCTTTTTTTTTTTAATAAAATATGTTTGTGTTTTATTATAAATTAAAAAAAGCTTTCTTTTCTATCTTTTGATTTACTCAATTTATTATAATTCAATTCAAGTTTTTGATATTCCTAGGAGTACTTTAGGGTGAAATGAGTCAACTTATGAGTGCAATTCAAATGGTAAGATGTAAAATCATATAGAAAAAAAATTCATGTTAATACTTTCAAAATTTTTGAGATTTTACAAGAATACTCCAAAATTACTTAATTATCTCCCATGCTCACAGAAATTCAACATATTTACAACAATTTTTTTTGATGAGTATTTGTGATGATTACGTAATCTTGTAGAATCTCGAATTTCTCGGAGTATTTGGCACAAAATTTTCCAATCAAATGTTGAATTTGTTGTAAAGACTCAGTTTTTGAAAGGTTCTTGATCTGGTGTTATTATGCAGCTTATAGGGTATGGATGGGCAGGGGTGTTGAGGAGGTACCTTGTTGATCCAGTAGATATGTGGTGGCCATCAAACCTGGCTCAAGTTTCTCTATTCAGGTCTGAGGTTTTTTCTCCCTCTTGGGTTTTCTGGGTTGGGATTTAACTGTAATCTGAGGTTGTTCTTCCTTCTAAGAACACATGAACTCTAACAATTGTATTCTTGGTTTTGTGTGTTTTTGTTTTGTATTGACAGAGCACTCCATGAGAAGGAAGTGAAGTCAAGAGGGTTAACCAGGATGAAGTTTTTTCTGATAGTCATGGGAGCAAGTTTCATATACTACATTTTGCCCGGCTACTTGTTTCCGATTTTAACCTTCTTTTCGTGGGTATGTTGGGCGTGGCCACGCAGCATAACCGCCCAGCAGATCGGCTCAGCGTACCACGGGCTGGGCCTGGGTGCATTCACACTTGATTGGGCCGGGATTTCGGCTTACCACGGAAGCCCATTGGTCACGCCGTGGTCCTCGATTCTGAATGTTGCTGTTGGTTTCGTCATGTTCGTTTACGTAATCGTCCCTCTGTGCTACTGGAAGTTCGACACCTTTGACGCCCGGAAATTCCCTATATTCTCAAACCAGCTCTTCACATCTAGTGGCCACAAATATGACACCACTAAGGTCTTGACCCCTCAATTTGACTTGAACATTGCTGCATATAAGAGCTATAGCAAGCTCTATCTTAGCCCTCTTTTCGCCCTATCCATTGGGTCCGGGTTCGCACGGTTCACAGCAACTTTGACACATGTGGCTCTTTTCAATGGCAGGTTTGGCCTTTTGTCACTCAATGATGTTATATATATATAAACGATAACCCCACATTTGACACCAGTGTCTCCTAGACACACACAAACAGTTCCTGCATAGATAGTTATTGGCTTATTGCATGTGTCTTGGAGACGCTATAGTGTCAAATGTGAGATTCCCCTAGATTTTTTTTGATAAATGTGAAGTCCGACTATGGGTTCAAGTTTGCTTCTTTGTTTGTCAGTGATATTTGGAAACAAACAAGATCTGCCGCGAGGAATGTCAAGATAGATATCCATGCCAAACTAATGAGGAGTTACAAGCAAGTCCCGGAATGGTGGTTCTTGATTTTGCTCCTTGCCAGCACTTGCCTTTCGCTCGTTATGTGCTTTGTTTGGAAAGAAACCGTTCAAATTCCATGGTGGGCAATGCTCTTTGCATTTGCTCTAGCATTTGTTGTTAGTCTCCCCATTGGTGTCATTCAAGCCACAACGAACCAGGTAAAGCCCGGTTTGTGTTTTTCGTGCTCTGGGTCTAGTTGCTAGTGTCAGCACGTGCGTCTCATGCTTTGAATTTTTTTTCGTGGCAGCAACCGGGTTATGACATTATAGCTCAGTTCATCATTGGGTATATCCTTCCTGGAAAACCCATTGCCAACTTGCTCTTCAAGATCTATGGGAGAATCAGCACTCTTCACACACTCTCATTCTTAGCTGACCTTAAACTTGGTCACTATTTGAAAATCCCCCCACGCTGCATGTACACAGCTCAGGTAATTAGTCTAGGTAACACTAAGACAATAGCTTAGTCACTGTTTAAATTTTAAAAGCGTTACTGTGTTTTTTTTATTATGTGATTTTACGTTTATTTCAGCTGGTGGGGACAATTGTTTCTGGTGTGGTCAACCTTGCGGTGTGCTGGTGGATGTTGGGTAGCATTGAGAACATATGTGACATTGAGGCGCTTCATCCGGATAGCCCGTGGACGTGCCCGAAGTTCCGAGTCACGTTTGACGCTTCGGTCATATGGGGACTGATCGGGCCAAAGCGGCTGTTTGGACCGAGTGGGTTGTACAGGAACCTGGTTTGGCTATTCCTGGTGGGAGCGGTCTTGCCCGTGCCCGTTTGGCTACTGAGCAAAATGTACCCGGAGAAGAAATGGATTCCCCTCATCAATATTCCGGTGATCTCTTACGGGTTCGCCGGGATGCCGCCCGCGACTCCGACCAACATAGCCAGCTGGATAGTGACTGGGCTGATATTCAACTACTTTGTGTTCAAGTACAGGAAGGGGTGGTGGAAAAAGTACAATTATGTCCTCTCGGCCGCGTTGGACGCGGGGACCGCTTTCATGGCCGTCCTTCTGTTCTTCGCGCTGCAGAACGAGCATAAAAACCTGAAGTGGTGGGGGTCGGAGTTGGACCACTGCCCTCTCGCGGCTTGCCCCACGGCTCCTGGGATTGTGGTTGAGGGGTGCCCGGTTTTCAAGTAGGCAAAGTAGTCACAGCTAGATGAGCAAACCAACCATGTGATTCAATTGATTCATGCAATGTAATCTTCTTAGGGAGAAAAATGATGACCCGTGTTTGGGTCCACGAATTTGTGGGAGAAAAAATGTTTGGTATTGGTGGTGAAGTGTGCAATTTTCTTTTGTGAATAACAATTTTGAGCTATTTCGCAAACAACGTAATGTAATTTATTTTTGGACAAAAATAGATTGCGACGTTTAAAGTCATTCATGGCTTTCTTTCCCCAAACTTTGTACTATCATTTCCATCCATTTTATAGACAAAGTTATACTGGCTTAGTAATCCGTAATAACTTATATAATACTTCCTCCGTCCCACTCTGAAATTCCGACTCGCATTGAATATCTCTCCGATGTGTTGATATCATCCTTGGCCTCCAATTTTGTTCATAATTGTGTTAATGTCTTCATTGGCTTCTCAAGAACCTGACACATTCCATGGACAATAAATCAGCAAGTTGAACACCAGATCGAATCAAACCAGGTTGTTAAAAAATCATATTGGAAGCATTGAAAATTGACACACTTTTAGGATAAAAAATGGTATTGACTTGAAGCTTGAAACTTGATGTGACTTTGGGTTAGAAGTAACTTAAACTTGGAACATGATACTTTTCAAATTGGATTATGACACTTTTAGCTTAAACTTGACTTTGATATTGACCATTGACTTTTGCTTCAAAACTTGGAACTTTCAAAATAAAATAAGATTCACAGAATGCAATTTTCTAGAAATAGGCAATGTAAGCTGATAGATCATGATATCCATAACCTTGTTCTTTTCGAGAATTCATCCTAGAACAAACAAATACTCGTAAAAGAATAACGAAATCTTACCTGATCAATCTTTACAAATAATCACCAACATTGTGCTTCTAATGTTTCATGTGTCACAAATGCTCGCCATGTTTCCATCTGACAAAACATAAATGTTAGCTCCTAATGTTTCCGAGGTGCTTCCAAATGATCCAAATACATAGATCGAAACGATCAAAAGATGGGTCAAAATGAAATCTTTCATAGGCTAACTTTATGGTGTTCGAGTAAAAAATTATGATAACAATGCAAGTGACCAATTAGCTAGGTTCATGGTGGCATATTGTGCAAATTTGTGGGAATGAGACATTTTTCCACAGCAATGGAGATGACATTTTTATGGAAACACCATAAAAAGAAGTATGAAGTATAGCCAAAGAACGTGTCATGATTCCTCATGAATCAACCACCAACAAGTAAATTAAGGATTTAATTCTAATCATAATTCTACTCACTAAGCAACAAGTTCAAAAACTTCAAGTACTTGTGATCATTACCAACATGAAAGATCGGCTGCAATTCTTTTCTGTAATGATTGAACATTCTTGAACTGAAGAATGGATAAGAATGGCAAATGAAGGATATTCAAGTAGAAGTAAAACAAGTAAATACTGACATTATCATTGAGCTTCAAAATGGAGGCTTCATCTTCAATGTTTGAAAAGTGTCAATTGTCCTCATCATCTTCATCCACAATCTTTTGTCCAAACCCTAGAGGTCCGGATTTAGCTCTGCTCGAGACCTTCCCCCTTCTCCTGCTCTCTTTCTCCTTCTTCTTCTTCCTCTTGGACGCCTCTTCTTTTTCAAGCTTTTCGCTCTCCCTCCTCTGAATGAAATCTGTTACAGCCAAATAGATAACCCCGGCAGTGAGAACGGACAACGCAATGAATGCAGTGAGAAACAGAGCAGAAATGACAATCGAAGCCCCATCGCCGGACGCGGTAGCTATTCCCGGGGGAATCGGGACCTGTTCTGCATCTGAAATCAAGGAACTCGCCGGGAGAGAAGAGATCGCCGGCATTCCCTTCCGGCGAAAATGAGAAACGCTAAGCAGAGATGGTGAAGTGACAGGGAAGACGAGTGAGAGACGATAACCGCGGGAAGCGAGCGGTGGACGTCGCCTGGGTTGCGGCGGAGAGAGAAATAGAGACAGATTCGGAACAGTCGCCATGCCTGGTCTGGTCTGACCCGAGTTCAGTGATCGACGGGAATCCAATTTCCAAAAGGGGAGAGGGGGTAGGGATGGCAATTTGCATATTAATTTTGGAAATGATAACGCTAAAGTCTACCGTTGATAGCCTTTTCAAAACACTAACGCTAATCTCTAACGCTGATTCCAAACGAGACATGCGCCACCATAATATACATGATAGATGAATCGGGTAATGAATCATATTTGATGTGAGTTGAGATTGTTGTCACTCATCACTCAATCTATTCATATCTAATTTTAGAGATCAAAATATGGATAGCAAGCTATTCCATGCCTCACAGGCAGCTATTAATTGGTTTAGTTGATCCTAATTCTTTGGTTTGTTTCGATTGAGAGTTCAATTCTTTATTTCTATTCTTTTAATAAAAAGCCTTAAATCACAAAGTACACGGTCTAAGCAATCTAATCAACTCGCAATGAAGCAAAATTTACTCAACCCGCGACTCGCAGTCTCACATTGCTGAAATAGTGAACGTTCTTCGCAAAGAAGACGAAGTTTGTAAGCTACTGGTCTGGAAGCTATCTCCTCTTGCGTCCGGCGTCTATCTCCTCTTACGTCTTGCGTTCAACTCCTCTCGTGTCCGGCATCCAACTCCTCTGTAAGGTCAATTGCTTCATTCATGTGCTCTTCAATGACTAGATTATCTATTTTCTAACTTGTTTGAGATGTTTCTATACTTTTTTTCAAATTTTCTTGCTGATTTGCTCCCCTCAATTTTTGTTTAACTCAACAAATTTTTCCGTTCGTAGTATAATGGCATTGGTACAATTAGGGCAACTACGGTACTCCATTCGTAGTATTATGGCATGGATGCAATTTATGGTTTGTGGCTTCAATCCCGAGCTTCCTCAAACATCCTCTTAGTTATTTTCTTACGTAGTATTTGACAAATTCTCATTACAACAACTATGAGCATTAAAATTACAAAACTAAAAGAGAACATCACAACCAGAGCTCTTCTATCCCTTGGTGTAACAATAACAATAATCATGAAATCAATTTGTACATTCCAAGCCTTCATTATTTCATACTCTGCAGTATTCTAAACCCACAATAACAATTCTTTCATACTACTACCCACTTCTGTCTGTTCTTTTCCTCAAGAAAATAGTACTCTCTGCGTCCCAAAAAAGAGTCTTCTTTCACCGAAAAAACCAACCCACGCAGACCAGGTTCGGGTCAGGATATAATATACAATTTTTTTTACTCCGTATTATACAGTATTAAGTTCAAGATGACCAAAAACAGAAAGGATGCTGCACTCTACTTACAAGCTGACCATCGTCACTACATATAAGCAAACTTCTCACTGTAAAAAGTCGAAGAAATCTCCTCCATCCCGCACGGTCCAACAACAAACTAATCAAGCTATGATTTGATTTAACTTCGTCCCTACAGTTCAAAGAAATGGCAAAATTGACATCAAATATCAAGTGGTCACCACAACAAAGTGTAATAATCTATCTGAATTTCTTTAAACATCAAACAAAATCACCACGTGGTTCATAAAAGTAAAAAATCTTTGCTAATTTTAGCTACTCCCTCTGGCCTCATTCAATGTTCCCATTTATAGACTGTCTTCTACTTTCGTTTTTTAAATGATACTATATGGGCGTTTCTTTGTGCTAATAAGCTGGTCAAAACTGTTTATAAGCAATTTTTAACTTATAAGTAAGCTGATGACATGTTTCTCTTTATCAGCTGACTTATAAGTTGCTTATAAGCCAAAAAAATAAGTACTCCCTCCGTCCGGGAATGTTCTTCCCGTGTTGACTTGACACGCTTATTAAGGAGTAGTAAAAAAGTGCCAAATTTCCAAAAATGCACATACTATAAACTTTTAAATCTCCATTTTTTATTAAAAAAGCAATAAAAAAGTAGATTAGTGATAAAATAGAAGGGTATTATTGAAATTTATCCTTAAAAAGTACACTAAAAAAGGAAATGAGAAGAATATTTCCGGACAGGATAAAAAGGAAAGTGGGAAGAACATTTTACCTAATTATTTTTAAGCCAGTTTTTTCGTTTCTCCATTTTGACCAAATTATTTGCAAAATTGTCCCTTACCATTTATGAATATTCCCATATGACTTATCAGTCATTTAACTCATTTTATTTTCACGAGAGAATATTTGGCTTATATAAGTTAAAAACTACTTATCAGCAATCAACTAATAAGCACTAGCACCCCCCCCCCCCCAATAATNAATTATTTACAAAATCCTTGAATTTGTTTCAAAAGCCCTGAACACAAGGTAGCCTTACCAGTCATCACTAGTGATGGCGCACTCATTATAGTCCAAAACAACACAGTTCGCATGGCATTCAAAAAAAAGTACCTGCAGAGTTATTGTCGGTGAGCATTTTTCGTTGTAGATCATTGGCAGCCTCAAACATTCCCTTTGCATTAAATGCCTTTATCATGGTAGCAAAGGTGATATTGTCTGGTCTGCATTGTTTGACCTTCATTTCAGAGAATAACTCAACCATCTTCTCCATATCACCAGCATGGCCATACGCATTGATAGCGCAATTGAAAAATGCAGTATCCAGAAGCACATCCGAGTTTTCTACTTGCCTCATTATTGAATCGACCTTTTCTACAACTCCTACTCTACTATAAGCACTAATCAGGGTGCAGTAAGTGATTGAATTGGGTTTCACTCCTCGATGTTTCATTTCCAGGAAAAACTCTTCCATCTTATAGATATTTCCTGCTTTTCCAAAAGTCTCAATGATTATATTATAAGTAACAATCGTTGGCATGTAGAAGCGTTTCCTCATATATTCGAGCACATGCCCCATTTTCTCATACATCATTGCCCTTCCATAGGACTTGATTAGTATGTTAAATGTCATGACATCGGGCTTTATTCCCATAAGCTGAAACTCATCAAACCACTTCTCCATTTTCTCAATGTTTCCACCATTACCATAAGCCCCAACAACCGAATTCAAAGTGAATATATCGGGAAGACTCTCCCCACTCCCTATCATCTCTAGCAATGAGTTCTCCATTTTTTCAAAAAGATTAGCCTTCCCATAGCCATCAATTATAGTGTTGTAGGTCACGTTACTACACTGGATTCCCAAATAAGACATTTCGGCTAACATTTGGTCGATCATTTCATGGCGTTGGAATTTCATGCAGCATTTGATGAGTATTGAGTAGGTAAAGACATCAGGCTTGCAATCAGAGGTCGAATTCATGTCATGAATGATATCCAGCGCTTCATCAACAAGGCCGCTGAGACCATATGCACTTGCAAGTGCAGTATAAACATCTACAGTTGGTCGAAGCCCGTCAGACCGCAGCATCTCAAACAGCAGGCTGGCTTGATTTGGCTGCCTGCAGTTGCCAAGCATTGCTAAAAGCCTTGCATACGTCCGACATTTTGGCTGATACCAAAGTTGCTTACGAAGAAGATAAAAAATCTGCAAAAAGCAAATCAAGACGTAGACAGGTAAACTTTGATGCAAAAAAAAAAACCAAGAATAAATCACAAGTGACATGACTCTTTCCATATACGGAAAAAATGAAAAAGTAACGGTACTACTTTACTATCCTCATTTAGTATCCCTACTTGCGGCCGTAATTTAATCCCAACTAGATATCACAATGACATTCTTGGAAGCCAATGCTAAACATTTGATTCATTCAAAACTGTGTAATTCAAACTAATAACATTCTTTTCGAGATGTATATGGTTGCAAATTCTTATTTAACTGTAACAAAAAGCAATCTTTATTCATTCCAATTTACTAGGCTCCGTTTGGAAGCAACAGTTTTTAAATCAGCGTTAGAGTTTTGATTAAACTTTTAACTCTGCAGATCAATGTTTGAAAACACGAAAGCAAAAAACTACCTTTGGATATCATTTCCAAAACTCAAAATCTAAACTCTAACGCTAATGCCAAACGGGACCTTAACAGATGAATCTTTCGCTATACATGACTTTGCAATCCAGCTAATGGGGTTCATGCATACAGGTATAGCTCCTCAAAGGGCCAAAAAAATATATCTCTTTCCTTTTCAACCTTTCCTAAAGAAGCTAAGGATCTCTTGTAGAAACAATGCCTTCAAGTTCTTAAAGAAACGCTTACGATTTACCACGGCCCAAAGACTAACACGAAAGAATCATAAGAAAAGTTTGGGTAAAATAGCAGAGATTTGAGTAACCTTAAGAGCAGACTCCCAACGGTTTTCCCTGATAGCATCATGAAGAGCCTCCAAAACAACCTTAGGCCAGAGGTTATTGTACTTGCTAGAGTTGGCTTTCTTCTCAATAGCTTTAACGGCCGCCTCGGTTCGGAGAATCCGAGAAAGGTCCTTCTTGGACCCTTTTTGCACGGCTTGGGAAGTGTCCTCAGGGGTCAATTTCGCCGCAAGAATTCTAAAGAATTTTATGCCCTTCTGACCTCTGAACTCTCTGGGGAATTTCGTCGAACAGGAGACTGGGGAAGGGAGAAAGGAGGACGAGGAGCAACTTACACTGCGCTCCATTGTCGTCGTGTGAGAATTTGAAGTGATTTCTTCTCCACGCCAAGGATTATCAGAGGACCCGGCCCAATATTCTTGAGATGTAAAATTTCATGTCAAAAAAAGAGTACTACGGAGTACTACTCTCCCAAATTAAATTATCTATTTAGTACAAAATATTTACAATTTTACATAATTAAATTTTATTTACTTTATTTACTTATTTTTGTTATATATTTGATAATATAATATACAGATGTCAACCCCATTTCATAGAATTTTTTATGTGTTTTTTATATGTATATTTTATATTTAAATTTTATCTGAATTTTCAAATGAATTGAATTGAAAATAGCTTCCGTCAATATTGTAATCCAAAACAGTCAATATAATTTGATACGAAGGTAGTAGAAAAATAAATAGCTGTAGACCTAAAATATGTATATGTTCATTTATTTTTGAATGCTACATAACCTACATTGCAATATAAGAATGACATGCGAGGACAAATTAACAAATGGCGTCATTAATGGAATCATGCATGGTAGCATATGGCTTAAATCTGGGGAAAAAAAGTTAGAAAGAATAAAAATAGAAAAAATATTAGGGTGGCCCCAAAATGATTGCTATCAGGGTGCATCCATGCTTCGCATAGATGATTATCATCTGTGTTACACAGATGATTATCATCTATGTTATCTATGCGGAGCATGTGTGTGCCCATTATAGCAACTATGTGAGGCACCCTAGCATGATCCATAAAAATATCTTGACATGCTGCTGAGTCTGAGTTTGGGTTTGCTAGATGTGGGACAAATATAGACCATGGTGTGATTTTGGTGGGTTATGAAACACAGAGATGGGACAAAGTATTGAACAATAGAGGTGGACATCCACCCTAGGCGCCTCACACCCCGACCTGACAGGATTGTGAAGAGGTTAAATCATGGTATAATTTAGTCTGATCCTTCGAGATGTCGCCTCGTGTCCAGTGCGTACAAAGAGTTATTACTAAAAATAAGACTCACATTGCCGCAATCGAGATTCGATTATAATATCTTTGGCTTGACATTTTCTCATTGGACCAACTAAGCTACCCATGCGGGCTAATATAGAACAATAAAGAATTCATGGGGAGAGAGTTGGGGAGAAAATGGGGATACTTTAGGTTGCAAAGGGATATTGATGCAGATGAAGGGCTTTGTGGTGTAGCCATGCATGAAACCTTCTTATCCAACATGTTAATGTGTGAATAGTTTAAACAATAGTCTAATGTTCCTTACAATGTGTAGTATAAAATTCGGAAGACTTTCATATCAAAATCAAGGGCTTCACAAAAAGGAACATATCCTAGAATTTGACATTTCCAAATGCCCCTTCTAACGTATAGTAAACACAACTACAATCTGTGGATGGCTTGTACACATTTGAAAATCAGATCTGAAACCATGAGAAAGATCAACTTCGTCCCTATTGTCGGTATACTGAGTGAAGATATGCACCCATCTCTATTCCTGTGGTTAAGCTGAGAACGGGGATGAAATGCTTCGTGCAAATACAAATGAAGACATCAGTCCAAACCAATATATATGTATAAGAAATCATGGACTAAGAGTAAGACCTAAAGAAAGTACCAAAATAAAAGCTCCATATGATTTTATTCTCAAAATAGAAGTTTGCACTGTGATAATGTAGCACTGTATATTGGCATTCTACAGTATTTTTTGGTATTATATGTTGACATTCTTGGCACTGTAACTTCTATTTTGGAAATGCAAATATGGAACTCCCATTTTGATACTTTCTCTACATTTTACTCGTACATATACATCACGAAACTGTTCTTTCGGGTAAGCTCTCTGGGGCAGGTTTTGTTGTCAAAGGCAAATCCACCAGCTTGTTTGGGGGAGCAAAGTACATGTGTAGTGACATCATGCAGATAACAATGCCCAAAAATAGCTGCAATGAAATGGAGATTCTTAATATATTTGTAATAAAAAGAACTTTAACTGCACAATCATCAGCATGATGTTCTTTTCCCATGGCATCATCATGATATGACCCAATTGCAAAGTGGGACTATGATCCCAAATGGGTAGTATGACATAATGTTGTTGGGTTTATAATTAATTTGTCCTTCACTAATAAGAACGATGCTAACATGCTCTTTGATACTCTTTTGATAATTCACAATAATTTGTTTATTAATTATGGTAAGTGGACAACTAATTTCAGACGCCCCAAAAAAAAAGAAAAATAAACAACTAATTTGAGGGAGTCTTTTTCTTGTATATACGTATTATACAAGTCAACATGAATGCTCCAAGAACATCATAGTGTAGTCATTGTAATATTTTTTACTACATGCATATGATACATTTAGAGCTATATACACAAGTGATGATTTTTTTTTTTTTTTTGGGGGGGGGCAGTAGATAACTTACCTGAACAGTTGGCTTGAAATTGAATAAGACCACCGATAATGACATTGTTAAAAGCATTGCCATAGATGTGGAGTATACCTTCACAACATGGAAAGGAATGGTTAACTTGGTGATGCCCCAGACATTTACTATTAAGCACAAATCTCATGAGAAAGCAGAAGCAATCTGAAAAAGGAAGAAAAAAAGACCAAACCTTAACGATATTGTTGGCATACTTCATTAACCATGACACCAAAAGCCCAGTTGTTCCCAGATTCAAAACCACCAACCATGTTGTAATACTGTATCCATGCAGAAGGCGTTGCCACCATGGCCCTCTCTCAAACCCACTTTTGAAATCATCGAGTAGAAGACGTCCAATGTTAAATATTGAGCCAAATCTGGGAATAGAAGGAACTGTTTTGCATCAATATCTCATTCACTAAAATGCAATATAATCATCTTACTATGCTATCAACTTTTATCTATCTTCAGCATATATGATTTTCTCAAGACAGATAAACTTATATTGTGTATTAATACCCTTTTCATCCCATACAAAACAAAAAAAGTCTCATTGATAAAAACAACCTTTTAGTTTTGGCAAGGTACAATATTTTAAAAACCCATTTGCTAGTTTGATTTATATATCATATTTCACTTGTTTGCAATTTTTTTTGACAAATTCAAGAAAACTAACTTTCTATGACATACGAAAAGGAACTTACGCATATAGTTGGATATTCTGCCAGTACAAGCTGTCACTGTTCTTTTTCATCAAGAATTCAGTGTACACCCCAGCTAAGGCTGAGAGAAAAGCAGACAAAATCCCAAACATATATCCCTCGACAGGTGATGAAAACAGTGACTCACAAGAAGCCTCTCCACAGCCTTTTACCTATATCAATGCAACAGACAAGCCCTACTGTCAGATCCATACCACCCTAATTCTCATATATTCCTTTCAATTTCTGTATATTCTAATCACTAACTAGTTTTTTTTAGTAATAAAATGTTTTCTCTTATTACTGGTCCTTAATTCCTTATCACACCGTTTCATTGATACGTTTCTTCAAATTATAACATCACAGGCAAATGTTAACCGCAAAAAGAACAGCAATACACCTTTGAGGCTTTGGCTTTACTGCATCATAAACCAAACACTTCAGTAACTCATTCCTAGTTTGACACACCCATATTATGTAATATATTGTGAGTAATATTTATTCAATTATAGGCAAAAGTATTGATAGTATTGATCTGAGCTCACAGAGCATAGCGCAGAACTCGTGAACAGAATACAGATAGCAGAAGCACCTGGCTCGTGGTTGTTCCAACAGCCAATAATACGATCGCCATCCACTGCAAAGTAGAAAGCTTTCTCTTCAAAAACAACCTAAAACAATTTTTTAATGACCAACATTCATGATGTTTGGGGGAAATAGGAAACTCCCAGGCTAATACATCACAAACAAGACAAATGTAGCACCTGAACAATATTCCAGTGGTGACAATCTTCAAGTTGCCCATTATCTGATAAGTTGATGTATCCACATATCTAAGAGTAGCGAACTGAACATTATTGTGAATGAGGTAAATGATAGATGGAATTAGGTACAGGCGGACGCTCTTCCAATCCGTGGTCATTTGTGGAGTAGGTGAGCTTTTCATCTCTCTAGACAGAAGGATACAAGATACAAGAAGCTGCAATTAAGTGGAAACAGAAGTTATTCTTATTTCTTAAGATATTAAACACACACACACACATTCAAAGTTTCAAACAAGACTGAACTTTCACTTCATATACTTCTCTCTCTCAAAATTAAAGTCCTACTTTCCTTCTCTGAATGTCATGCAATTAAATTCACACTTCTACTTCCTATAAAGTGGGACCCAACCGGGTTGTTATTGTTGTTGTCTTCTACTTCTGGACGTTCTGGTAAAGAATTTGAAGCAAAAGTCTAGATATTATTAACAATATTTCCTAACACTCCTCACAATTTCTTACACACTTTCAGGAATAAGCCCACCTTTTTCTTAAATATGGAGTAACTCATAACAACTAAATAACAATGAACCCCGTCCCCTAGGGTCCCCCCAGAACTAGAGGGACAGTCCCCTGGCTCCGAGGAGTAAATTGAGCTATGATCCTAGTCGATCTCACATGTAAGGTGTAAGAATCCACCCATAGTAAGTACATGAACTCCATGCTTTGCATATTTTCCTCTCGTCGCCCTCGCCAAGGTAAATGTGGAGTGACTCACATTTTCATTACTTATCTACATTGTATACCCACCCCATTTCCCCGAACTGTTCATTTTTTCTTAAAAGATCCAGTTTTCATTAACAGAGCCGCCTTTTGTAACACACCCAGACCAGTTTAACAAGAGCAGTTTGAGAAGTCAATAGAAAAAAATGAGCTTTCCTAAAATTCCATTTAAACCAAACTGTGAATTCAATCGCGGGACGAAGGGAGTGTTACCTTGAAGACTTCAGCAAGAAAAGGAACAGTGGCATAGTCATATTCATAACCCCCATTGCTCTGAGATAACGTCGTCAAGATTCCCTGCCGCATATCATTCACATTCAACACATAAATCCAAACGCTGCGATGAATTCACCTCACAATTGAAGAAAGGCCTCCCGCGATTTACTATTGAGGGCTACCGAATGAAAGCATACTTATATATTTTCCCCGGGGATCAGAAGAGGAAAATGAAGTGAAATTGCAATGTAAATCATTAGATTTAAGAAGAGAGGTTAAGGTTTGAAGGAAACCTGGGAGCTGGTGAGAACGGTGAGAAGAGAAGCGACGACGTACCACCGCATCTCGCAGCCGATCCACTGGCGTTGCTTTGCTCACTTCCCTGCAGTACCCACTACCCTGGATTTTGGAAGGGAAATATCTTAGGTCAAAAAAAAACCAATGGATACTCCCTCAATTCAAAAAGAAATGTTAAGCTTCACTATTTAAAAATCACATGAATTTTTGTTTGTTATTTTTTTTTATTGATTATTTGATAAAATAAAATACTTTGTCATATCATATTTTTAAAAAATTTGATATAATTTTTAAATGTATAAATATTATTTTTTATTTCTATACTAATTTTCAAATAAAACAAATTGAGAAAAACCAAATCTTTTATTTGATTTTACGAGATGTAACAAAAATTTTAAGACGAAGAGAGTAAATGATGGGTTAGAAGATGGGGAGAATCCTAATTTTTATAGTAGTATAGAGTACTATTTTAACATTGTATTTTTCCACATATGCACATAACAATTGTTTCTGTGGCGTATATGAAATTGTCATAGGTAATTGTTGTACTATCTTTTATAAATATGTTATCATTTCATAATAGTTTTTTTAAGAAATCACTCAATGATAAGTTTTTTATCCCCAAAATAATAGTGTCATATTTTTATTTCTAGAATATGACATTGTATATTGGAATTTTACATTACTTTTTGATATTAATTATATTTTGACATTGTTGATGTTGCAACTACTATTTTGAAAATAAAAACATTTTAAACTTCTATTTTGCTATTTTTTATTCCCGAGTTTAGTTTTCTCCCTTTGAATAAGTAAACAAAATTAAGTAGTTAGAAGTATTTTAGACGAAAATTGTAGAATAGGAGTAAAAGTTATTGGGTAAAAAAGTTATCGTATACTCGGTAATAATTACTCCCTCCGTCCGGATTTTAAGTTCCCACTCTACGCTTTTCTCCGTCCGGAAATAAAGTTCCCATTATACGTTTTCTAACCCACTCTTCCTAAAATACCCTTCCCCCCTTCTTTCTTCTTCCTTTTTCTTTCTCCCTTCATTTTCAATTCCTAATCCCTTATCTCTTTTTCTTTCTTTTTTCTCGGATCTGCACTCTTCCATTGTCCACTGGTTTATTTCTTTCTCCTCCTCCTCTTCAATCCCAATTATTTCTCCTCTTCTTTTTGTTTTCTTCTTCTCAAAATCTCCTTAGATCTACTTCTTCTTTCTCTCTCTGGTCTCCTTAGATCTACTTCGTCTTTCTCTCTCTCGTCACCTTCTTCTTTTTCTTCTTCTTCTTCTTCTTCTTCTTCTTCCTCTTCTCTTTCTCTCCCTAGTCAAAATCTTCAATTCACAGTCTCCCTAGATCTACAAGGAACGGCAGGCCTGCGGCGGCGGGGAGGCTGACGGTGGCGGTGGCGGTGGCCCTGCGGCAGAGATGATCGGAGCAAGGGGCGGCGATTGGTGTTGGCAAAGGTAGTAGGAGAAAGGTGTGGTGTTGGCTGAGTGAAATGGTCGGTGAAGGGCAGGGCCGCAGTGGTGTTTTAGACCATTTACACACAAAGTCAATACCCAATAAAAATGACCAAAAGTTAAAATGAGTACTTCAAATTCGAACAGAGGGAATATATGAATGATCATCACATAGTAGATTCTATAATTGGTCATATAAAATTAGGTTTTTAATATTTAGTTTTCTATTATAAAATATTACGTTCACGGTCATTCGTTTATAAATACATTTTTCAAGCATAACAATTTTTAATCTTCTATTGTATTGATATTAAAACGATGACTAAAAGTATCATTTCGCATGAGCCTTACATCCGTCTTGCAATAATCATTGACATAAGTCGATGTTGAAGTGTCATTTGTTCGTTAGAGTTTCCGCCCACCCCAATTAGTCTAGAGTTTGTGGGTCGAAATCTAAGTTCTGAGTCATAATTAGTGTTATTGTGCTATCCGTCAAATCAACGCAAGAATACATGATTGATCCTATGGTCGATAGAAAATTATAATTTACCCCTTAATTTAACATAAACATGAGATAAGGACAAACAAATGACTATGCATGGAAAGATATTCAAAAACATAGGACCAAGAAAAAAATATTTAATAATAGAGGACTAAATATAAAAAACTCTTCGTTTGTAAAATTACTTGGAGAATTTACTCTAAAAAATAATAAAATTAATATAATGAAGAGCAGATTCTCTAAATAGTCCTTTATAATTAGGGATTTATCATATTTAGTTCATACCTATCAAATATTTTGTTGATAGTTCTTATTAATTGATATCGTTCTACGTTTGGTCCTCTGTCTATTTTCCGTCAGTGCGAACATAATATTTCATAAATATGGACTAACTATAAAAACTCTAAGTTATAAATAACTATTTAGAGAATTTACTATTAAGAGTGAATGATTGTAGTTTATTTATAATAAGTAAAAATAATTTCAGATAGTGTTTTGCAACTAGCTTTTTGTTTCAATTCATGCATTTCAATTCCAAAATTTGAAATCTTGAATTTCAAATGACAAGGCGAGGTACATAAATTTCAAATTAAGCTTTGTTATAAATGAAAATAATTTAACTCAAATCCAAATTCAAAATTTTTAAATTTTCCAAACATGGAATTTGAGCCAAAAAAATACTGATTTTTCTTTGGTGATCAATATTAATTGCATTCGGTTCAAAAAACAAATTGAGCCAAATTCAAATTTGAAATCCAAATTAATTTTCCAAACATACAGCTTCCTAAGGGCAGTGGTAATACCCCTCACGCCCAGCGGCATGATAGGGGCGTTTAACGCCGGGGGGCGTTAAACACCGCCCCCCTCAGCGTGACACGGGCGTGACATTTTCTGCGTCATTAGTTTGACGCCGCGTTGCTGCGTTTTTTCGCCGGCTCCCCCCTTCCCAACGGCTATATAGTC
>OOIL02001452.1:2719045-2773481 GCA_900332095.2 Cuscuta campestris | reverse complement strand
TTGAAGGCTAAGTGGCACATTCTAGATCGTCCGTCGAAATGTTATTCTCAGACAAAAATGAGGAATATCATGTACGCATGTATTATTCTTCATAATATGATCATAGAGGATAACGGGTCTGCGATTTGTCAATACAACCCGGACGAGGAGGTGCCTATGTACGAAGAAATCACCGAAGAAAAGAAACGACGCAACCGCCAAGAAATTTGAAGCCGAGAGATTCACAATGCACTAACGGCGGATTTGATCGAGCATATCTTTAGTCGTTCGAATAATTAGTGATTTCTTTGTACTGTTTTTTTATGTAATATTTTTTTTAATGAATGTAATTTTTTTTTGAATTTTTTTTATGAATGTAAGATTTTTTTATAATGAATTTAATTTTTTTAATGCACTAGTGTCATTGCGATTAATTAAAATAATAAATTAATTTAAATTTATGAATTTAAATTTAGAAGATGTATATTTAAAAATGTAAAAAATGAAGGTTTGAGAAGCCCCAGTTGGAAGCCCCGGGGCTTCAAAACTATTTCCAGTAAATTTTTAGTGTAAGTTAAAATTGACGTGGGAGAAAGAGAGTTTGAAGTACCTAATTGAAGCCGGGGGTGACCATTTCGAGTGCTCTAATTCTATTCGGTCAAACTCCGTCTGCCTCCATCTTCAGGTCTTCTTCGTTCGACTCCTTCTTCCTTCCTCTGCTTTGCGTTTTCTCCCCTCTTCTTCATCTCATCTCCCCTGTTCTTCTCCATTTCTCCTTATCGTCCCTCTCTCCATGGCCGCCTCCTCATCTTCTCCCACACCTCTAGCTAGAGTTCTAGGGTTAGCGTAATCAAGCGCCACCTCCTTTCTCTTGTCGGAAACAGGTAATCAATCCATTTTCTTCTATATACTCCGTAATTTCTTGGTTTTTGTTTGATTGTTGGCAATTTTTGCTTGTCAATTGTTGATTTGTCTAGGAGCCCTAAAAATGTTCTTAGTTTTTTCCCATTTTCATTTCTGCAGTAGAGTTTTTTCCAGTGAGAAGCTTATGTGTGGTTTCTTGTTTATTGAAGCCTATGTGTTTTTACTTTTTTGCCTTGTTTTTTACCATAAAGGAATTGAAAACCTCTTTGAGTGCTTGATTTTTTCATTTCCAGAGTATTGCTTAACTTATGGTTTTTTATAATGTAGTGTTGCTATTTCAAAATTGATTTTTTCTTTTGAATT
This sequence comes from Cuscuta campestris, assembly GCA_900332095.2. Lineage (NCBI taxonomy): Eukaryota > Viridiplantae > Streptophyta > Magnoliopsida > Solanales > Convolvulaceae > Cuscuta > Cuscuta campestris. Next base: position 2,772,275 of record OOIL02001452.1, on the reverse strand, counting down.
TTGAGCTCTAGATTTCAATGTTGAATTCTGTGGGACAATCAAGCTAGCATGATCTTGAATCTTTTTTTTAAAGACTGACCTGGTATAGTTAAAAGAGGAGTTTTTCTTTTTTGGAAAAATTATCTCAAATAATCTCACGTTTTCATACTCTTCCAACAATAATTACACTTTTCATTATCACGGAAAATAATCCCACCTTTCCTGATGTGTGCAAGCTTTGGATCGCCGTTAAGTTGCTAATGGCTAACAGACTTTTTAGAAAATGCTTATTTTTCGCAAATAAATGAAAGATGAGATTATTTTAGGTAAATTTTTTTATTTTTTAATTTCTAACTTTAAATTTAAATGTATTTTTTTAAAAAATGTTTTCATAAATAATACCAAATTTAAGTGTTTTTAGAGTGACACTAATTATTATTTTTCAATAATCAGTAATCTGGCAATAAATTTTTTCCAAAATAATATTTCAAGAGGTGTGAAATTACATAGCAAATTACATAGTAATGAAAGATAAAAAAATAAAAAAAATGAACAATTAAATGCAAGAAATGCTTATAAAACTTAGTTTAATTTATTGGCGTGAATGATAACGCCAATAAAAGAGAGTGAATGATAACAAAATAGTATTTCAAATGTTTGTTAATTTTTTTTATTCATCTACAAAAAATTAAAATTCAAATAAATGAGTATTTAAATAAAAGATTATTTGTAATTCATCTACACTTGAATCAACTTTTCAAAATCAATTCATTATTTTATGAAGAAATATAAAAATATTATTATTATAACATATTCGTATATATGTTCAGTTCAGGATTTTTCGGTATAAGAAGCCATTCGGTATGGTATGGTTCTTTTTCGGTACTTTATCGGTTCGGTAATCTCGGGTTTTCGGGAAATTTCGGGATCGGTTCGGTACTTGCTCACTCCTAGTCCCTAGAAAGAGAAGTGATATACCTCTAAGCGTTGGAGGACTAAAGATGAAGAAGGTAAACAGAAAACAAAAAAAACAAAACATAACAAAAAAACCAAAAAACAAAACAGAAAAACAAAAAAAAAAAGAGGAAAAGGGTGGTTAATAAATGTTTGTCCACTTTTGCAGATGGCAGGAACACCTATCGACCCATTAAGGAGGGCACAGGGACTTGAGATTCCACTTCTGACGGATGAAGCTCGTAGTCGATTCGCCGGTTGGGCTCAACACAGGACACTACAGCCCCAGTGATCCTTGATCAGAGGCCGTTGATTGCTGCAGGTGTTTGGACAGATGTTGAGGGATTTATTCGCCCGACACGATGGGAACGCTTGCTGTCATTACGAGCAGAGGCTAGTTTGCCTCTAACTGTCGAGTTCATCTGCTCCCTGAGACCGTTCTTGGAGTTTGACCGTCGAGAGGACGTAGGCATATCTATGAGACATGACAGTCGCCTTGTTTTCACTCTGTTAGGGCTGAGGCATTCCATCACTGTGGCTGAGCTTGGGTGGCGACTAGGTCTTTATACGCAGGAAGAGACTCAGCATCATTCGTTCGCTGATCTTCCCATCTCTGTTCCTGATGATTTTGATATTCAGGCATTCTGGGCAGCTCATTCACGCACTGATGCCCCATTTGAGCACCAAATTAGCCACTCATCTGATTGGACAGAGCCGTCGTGGAGAGCACTTACTTTCGTCATGTCCATGAGCTACTTTGGGAGACCTAGCAACAGCAACAGGGTCTATTCCACAGACATGCTCTTCTTTTGGAGTTTAGCTAACCGGAGACCTATCAACTTGGCTGTATTCGTAGCACGTTTCTTATGGGCTCAGACCTATGGCACTCGTTTGACGTTCGTGTGCGGTCCATTGGTCACTCTGCTACACAAATCACTGCAGGAACATCTTCCTATTCCTGACCTTCTTCCCTTGGAACAAAGTTTCCGACTTTTAGACACTACCATGCTAACCCACATTCACTTACAGAGAGGTCAGACAAGAAGGATTAGACCGAGAGCCGAGACCATGCCTAGACCTGAGGCGATGCTGCACCCTACTACGATACACGAGCAGGGGTCTGAGCCAGATCAGAGTTCGACGACAGCAGATAGCCAGACACCTCTTTGGGCTCAGTCGATGATGCATCAAATGAACAGAATACAAACACAAATTCAAGGCATCCAACTCCAATTCGGTGAGCAAATGAACGGACTCCAGACCAAGTTCGCTGAGTTTGAAACTAGGTTCTCTGAATTTGAAACTAGGTTCACTGAATTTGAAAACAGATACGAGGGTGACATGGTGAGACTCTTCGAATAGCAGTAGTTCCAACTTGGTAAAATTTTCAATATTGGCGCTTCTGTGAGGACACCAGTTCAAGACACATACTGGGCAAGCTCAGACACCAAACACAACGGAAGTGGGATTTTACACACCAAAAACCTGGTACATTTACTTGCTTTTTCTTATGGTATGATCAGGTTGCTTGGATGTTCGATTTTATTTTGAATAATCTTTTTGTGTACAAACTTTATGGAGAACATCTTGGGTAAGTTTATTATGCAATATGCCCTTTTCCCCATAATTTTTCCTGGTGTTTTTGTCTGTGCTACACAGACATTTTGTGTCTGTGTCGTCTGTGTTTGCTTGGTATACAAATGGGGTATCCTGGTGTACCCCTAGCATTGCCCGTACAGAATATAACACTAGCTGTGAGAGGGGTCAATGGCAGTGAATTTGGACAAAAGCCTTTAATTTGTAATGACATGTTTGTTAGCACTATCCACCCAAACAAGTATAATAAAAACACCATTGGAATCATAGTAATTTGGGTAATGATATTATATTAATGAGTAAAACTATTGTTTCTCTCTTAGATTTGAAACTAAACCACAAAAGCAGCAAAGAACCAAAAGAAAGTAATAAAGACTGACCTGTATGACATACACACATATGTATATATACAGAAAAATATTTTATTGAACAACAAAAAAAGAAAAACAAAGTGTGAAACTAGATAATCAAAACTTATCTCTTTGCAACTTTATATTATAATAAACAAACCCTAACAAATATTAGCAGGTAGAGGGTCCATTAGCTTAAATGAAACCAGCAAACCTTGGCAGAAACTATATATTTTTTGCTCATCCATTCTTATCTTGTAGTTGAGTGAATGTAGGCAGATTCTATGTCTATATTCATTTATTTTTCAATGTATCAAGAATGTTTTATTAAACAGTTAATATATATATATATATATATGAAACGAAAGGAATAGTTAAAAAGACTTCTAATAAACATATATACTCATAAGTAATACATCAGCTGGTTTAATTTGGTTTATTTATTTTCATTATCATAACAACAAATGCTTCATCCCATGTTTGTTTGTTTGTTAATTTAACAATTACTTAGGAGGAGGAAGAGGGAAAGAAGATTGGGTGGCGACCCCACACTGTCCCTCCGGCACACCGGAGTCCCTCAACAGTCTCAGGAACCCCCGCTCTCCCCAAGTGGGTCCCCAGGAGTTCTTGAGCAGCCAGTACTTCATCCCGCTGGGGTCCGTCCCGTACCCGACGGCGGTCACGGCGTGGTTGATCAGCGTCGAGCACTGGGCGGCGAAGACCCCGCCGGCGTAGAACTGCATCGGCTGCCCGGCGGCGTCGATCGAGACGGACACCGGCTGCCGCGACACCGCCTTCAGGAGCTCCGCCTCGCTGTTCTTGGGAACGATCTGGAAGCCGCCGAGCCTGGCCGCGGCGGCGGAGGCCTTGCTCTGCTGGCAGGGGCCCTGCATCTTGGTGTAGGGGTAGTTGGCCTCGGTGGTTATGCCCCTGTTCTCGGTGATGTACTTGAAGCCGGCCTCCATCCACCCCCCGTCGCACCCGTGGCTTATCCTGTCGCAGTCCACCAGCTGTTGCTCCGATAAGGATATCAGCTTTCCGGTGGTAAGCTTTGTGATTCCCTCCGTCGCTGCCACGGTTGAGAACGCCCAACAACACCCTGCATATTTTTCAAAAAGATTACTTTCGGTTAATGCGAGTTCGCTTAGCATGTTCCTCTGTTATAAAAAAGACATCAAAAGTTCTATTCTCTCCCTTCCATAAAATTCTTATCCTTAACACTTCTATTTTCTATTAAAAAATCACTTTTATTCTTATTTTTTCATACTCTACCTATCACATCATACTTTTTCACTAACATCTTACTTTTACTCATCACATCCGGAGCAAAATTGGAAAGTCGACCAAAATTATAATTTTTTATTTTGGCCTAAAGTCAAAATGGGAAGGGTTTAAAGGAACGGAGAGAGTAATATTTTACTGTAAAGACCGGGAGGTAACATTTTATTTGTTTTTCTATAAAAGACCATTAAAAAAGGTATTATTCTAATTTTGCCCTTAACACTTTTATGTTAATAAAGCTCAGGGCCTTCACCTTTTATGTTGAGAATGCCCGACAACACCCTGCATATTTTTCAAAAAGATTACTTTCGGGGTAAGCTCAAAAGTTGTTCTCCAACAGACCAACACAATATCTTATCGGGGTAAGTTCCCATGACATTGAGAGAATTAATTTCATGGGATGACCCGGGGGTTCTCCGGTGTCCCGTTCGTAAAATTGACCGTTCCTACCCCCCTAACCCCTCGGTAAAACCTCTCATCCTGCCCTGACCCGAACACACCCGCCACTCCCTTCAAGCAATCGGGTTGAACGAGCCACATGTCGTTGAGTACATATTCCATACGGATAACTGGGTTAAAGACAAATGAGCCATTAGGAATGAACGTCTAGACAAACACCTTGACAAATGAGGTGAGCTAAAATTGGCTCCGATACCATGATAGAGTGTAGGATTGGATAAAAATAACTAGATTGGGTAATAAGACATTTGAGTTGAATCACATTAAAAGATTGAATCTAGTTGATTAATTAGTTCAACTCAAGAACATATATACAGATTACTTTTCTATTCAACTTCCGATGTGAGATAAACTCTAACAGCCACTTTAATGAGTGTTGAGATAACATTAATTCACAGGCTCCAAGAAGCATTGCTCCTTTGGAGTTGCGTAAATGGGAATGCCCAAAATTAATGTGGATGCCTCAATGGGACTTGTAGATCGATGCTCTTATTGAAATGAGCTTTGTCGCTCATAATGATGAAAGGTTACTCGTGGCCGCAAGGAATCAATCAGTTACGGGTAGCTATGGTCCAAGGGAAGGTGAAGCAATGGTAATGAAGGAAGCATTAGATTGGACCAAGACTAAGGGCACTGGAAATACCCATGAAGCCCCGGGGCTTCAAACCAACTCTCTGCCACGTCAGCTTTAACTTAATTCACAATTTCACTTGAAATGGGTTTGAAGCCCCGAAGAAATTTGTATTTGTGTTGAATTTTAAAAGAAATTAATTTAATTTATAGAGAAGAAAAGAGGAAAAAAGAAGGAGAAAAAAGAAGGAAGAGGCGTTATCACGCCTTCAAATTGCGTCAAAACTATGACGCGGGAGTTCTAACGCCCGGATAACGGGGGAGGGGGGCGGTGTTTGACGCCCCCAGACGTGAAAATGCCAATAATGCCGCTCGGCGTTATTAGTAGTACCACTGCTCTAATGGTTGCGAGAAAGTTATCCTTAAAACGGATCGTAAAGTAGTGACAGGTGCAATGAAGTGTAACACAATGACTGGTCCTATTTTAACTCATTGGAGATTGTAAAAATCTCTTAGCTATTTGTAGCAGAGATTTTTCTTTTCGATTTGTTTTCCGCTCTGCTAATGAGACAAGGCATCTGTTAGCGCGAGCTTCTCATTCACCCTAGAGCATATGAGAGTGGGTTCGTTCACCACTTAAATTCATTGTTGCTTCTCTTTATATAATTTATTCTATTTTGTTTCAAAATAATAATAATACTCCGTGATAAATATTATTCAATTATGTGTAACATTATTATTATTTAAATGTATATAATTTTATAATAGTAGTTATTAGTAAATTATATGCAACACTAAATAATCTAACATAAATTAATTGTGTAATAATTAGTATTCCCTTTGTTTTAAAATTTTCTTCCCAGTTCGGTTTACGATGTTTGACTGAAATTATTTTCAATTCAATTTATTTGATTATAGGTGTAAAATTAAATAATGAAAACTATATATTTAAAAACTATATCAAAAGTTTTACAAAGCAAAACAAGAGGTGAGATGACTAATTATTTTATCAAATAACTAGCAAGAATATATAAAAAAAGTGATTAAAGTTTGATAATATGAATAGTGACTGAAAAGAAAATATCAAGACAGAGTGAGTATATAATAGTAGAAAAAATATTAGCATTATTTTTCAATTTCTTCTTGATTTATCTAATTGAATCTAAAAACATTTTATCTGATTTGTTCTTATATGATTTGATTTAAGGCAAATTCTATGGTGAACATAAAGTTCATCAAGGACCTACACATTAGTGAAATAAACATTTCTTTATTACTTAAATAAACATATCTTTTTTAATAAAAACATAAAAAAAATAATTTTTTTATGTGAGAAGGTCTACAAAAATGATAAGCACCTAAGGTGCACCATAGAAGCACCTCGATTTAGTTTCATGTGATCTGATGTGATGGAGAAAACTTATTGGATATGATCTAACGATGCCTTAATTACACTCTCCTTCCAAAATTAAGTTGCATGTGTATAGAGTTAAACTTCTTTTACTTTCTATTCTTAGTTTCATTATTAATTTGATACTCGTAAAATAATACGGGATATATGATATCTCCTTTTGTTTTGTAGAATTTTTAACGTAATTTTTTAATAAATTATATTGAAACTAAATTCGGTGGATTTAAATTAGGATGGCTGGAGTATTAATTACCACACTGTTCTTGGTTCTTGATGGGAGTAACTGCGCCGTGCTTAATCCAGTCCACCGCGGGCGGAGGGTCGGTGACGTTTTCATAAATGAAAGGCATCGCCGTCGCATTACCGGCAACGGGCGGCGGCGGCGGCACGTAACCCATCCGGGAGGACCGAAACTCGTCGTTAGTTAAGTCGGCGAACTCGTTGATAGCCAGAGTGTACGAATGATTTCCGGCCCGGTTGAAAGAATCTATGAAAATCGCATTGTCTCTGAACACACTGAACCGCTGTGTTTTCTCGGTCTCGTTTGAATACGCCCGCCCGTACTGCTCCATCCACTGCTCGTACCTCTTTATCATCTCGCCGTCGTCGACGGCCGAGCTCCGGCGAGCTCCGGCGGCGGCGGATGCCCACACCGTAATAATGGCTGCAAGAACAGTACTAATGTTCTTGTTGTTCCATCTAATTGAGTTCATCGTTACTTTTTTTCCAGTCTTTCTTTGCTTTCTACTCTATATATATATATATATATATATATATTTGTGATTGAATTGGATTAAAGTGCAGGTTACGTTTGGGAAGAAGAAGGAGAGTGAATGGATATATAGTAGTACTGTACTCTATTAATATTGAAAAATGCTAGGGTTTGGTGTACCCCATTTGTCCCCCACCCCTCCATCACCACAAAAAAAGGGCAAGAGACTAAAAACAAATTAAATAAATAAAAATAAAATCAAATTGAGTGGTGGAGAAAAGAGTGAGGGACAAATGGGGTACACTTTTAGTGTACCCCTAGCATTGCTCATTAATATTGGCTGAGATTAATTTATTCCCTCGTCCATATTTATTTGTTCATTTTTTTCACCTCGTGAAATAAAAAGTGAAATTTGCACTAAATAGGACTTAAACTTTTTTATTCCCTAAATAGGACTTAATAATGACTTAGTGAGAGGAATAAGGTCCAATAATGATGAACATTTAGTTGAATAATGACTATTTGATAATGACCAAAGGTCCTACATTAGAAAATAAAAATATATGGTCCTATATTGGGAAAGTCATTATATTTTAGTCCTATTTAAATAAATAACTCAAATAAAAAGCCTGAATTGCTATTGAAATGGTAAAATTATACGGAGTAGTTTCTATGTCTCATACTCCCTCCCCACAAAAATTACCCATTTTGATGTATTTTTGGTCAAACAGTTACACGTTTTGATCATAAATTGAAAATAATCTGAATAAAAAAATGTCAGTAAAATTTGATATATCAAAACTAGATCCTAAGATGAATTCAATTATATTAAATTTATATTATAATTCAATATACTTTTATCACAAATTATATTGTAGTCAAAGCGTGTAACTGTTTAACCAAATACTATTCAAAATGAGTAATGTTTTGTGAGACAGATGGAGTAAAATTTTTCAATGTTGAAGAATGATGCACCCTAAAAATGTATAATTTGGATACGGAGGATAATTTTTTAATTATGATTCATATATTCTATACCTCATATAATATCATATTACTCCCCATGTTTCTATAAACACATGTATTGACTTTGGGAAAAAATGAGGAAGGTTAGTTGGAGTTGACTTTTTAATTTTGTCCTTGATGAGATATGTAAAAGTAAAATGTCATGGTAGATTATTAATGAAAAAATATGATGTGATAAACAAGGTAAGAAAAAATAAGGATAAAAGTAATTTTAATAGAAAAGGGAGGTATTTTGGAAAAAGAGAAAAAAAATTAAAGAAGAAGCGTTTTGAAAAAATCGAGGGAGGACATTTTAAATACGGAGTATGTGCCTTTTTTCAGCTTTGAAAGTTTTATGGGACGGATGAAGGAACTTTTCCCCACATTCTCATCGGCCAAGATTTTTAGTTAAGTTGATTATTTAACATGATGATCAAGCTAAGAGATCACATGTCTAGACCTCACCTTAAAAAAATTAAAGTTTCCCATGTAAGATTCAAAGTGGTTATACCTATATGACTGCATGTGAGGGGGGCAGACTAGGGTATACAAACTTTTTCTGAACAACAATCACAAGTCTAAATTTTTTTATTGAATTGTTTTATGAACATTATTTTAAAACTTTGATCATAAGTTTCCGAAAAAATGTAATAAATTATGGCATAAATTTAATATCAATAGGTTAATTGAAATATAGTTCTGAAGTATCAAATTTTTATAAAATATGAAGTATATCTTTATATAAATAAAGATATTATTAAATTGGTCAAAAAGTTGAATTAGAGATCACAAAAAATCAAATGAGAACAAATTAAATAAAACGGACGGAGGGGTATTATTTAGTAGAATTTTTAATATAGTATTTGAATAAAAAACTAAATTTTTTATTTTTAGAGCAATTTTTAAATATATTGAATTAATTAAACTAAAAAAAATCCCAAACTGGCTAAATACTTTGAGATGGGAGAAAATTTGTAACATAATTTTTGAATACTACTGCACCGAGTTATAATTGTTCACTTCCTAAAAATATCAGTTTTTAGAAATGAGTTTAACAAAAATGCTAGGGGCACCCCCAACATTTGACACCAAATACACATCCATGCTGATACATAAAAATATTTAATGTTACGAGCAGACATTAAATATCTGAGTGTGTCTGTATTGGACTTGATGTGTATTTGGTGTCAAAATCTTGGAATGTCTCTAGCACTACTCTTAGGGGCTGTTTGGCAACTTCTGAATAGGTAAGTGCTGAACCAGTAAGAGGTCTGAACCATTAAGTGCTGACCAGTAAGAGGTCTGAACCATTAAGAGCTAGTATATTGCTTAACTATTCAGAGGCAAATGTCTGATCAATTCAGATAAAAGGTCTTAACCATTCAGACTCTGTATAATACTTAACCATTCAGAGGCAAATGTCTGAACCATTCAGACATCTAAACCATTAAGAGGCTGAAACAAACAGTCTGAACCATTAAGTGCTGAACCATTCAGACATCTGAACCATTAAGAGGCTGAAACAAACAGCCCCTTAGTTTAAAATGTCAAGTTCCACAAATGACTTTGTCACGCATTCTTGTCAACAAGATTCATTCCCTATTTGTTGTAATCTTTCCGTCTCTTAAAACAATTTTCCACTTGAAAAAAATAAGATTTAAAATGAATGTTTAATTTCGAAAGAGAAACCACTTTTTTTGGATGGAGAGTGTATACTTTAGACAATATATCACAATTTTTTTTTTATTGAATATGGGTCTCAACAATAAAAACAAGAGAATGATATACGAAGTTGAATAAGCTAAGCACCGAGGCTTTTGAAACTAATCAACTTCCTAAATCTGCAGGCACATTATGCATGTTTTTTCAAGGGTTTTATTCATTTATTCGTACTACCTCTCCTCCTCCAGTGTATTCGTTCCGTTTAAATTTTTTAATTAAGTTAAAAGAACTTTGAATTTTAATTATACAAAAATGGTAAAGTATATGATGAATATAAAAAATTATTTTGTAGAGAATTTTTAAAGTTTATTTCATTATATTAATATGCTATAAAATTTAAAGTACTTGATGTTTAATAATGTTCGATCAATTTGATTTGAAAAAGTCAAATTGGACAAATATTTAGTATATTTTTTTTCCTTTTTATTTTCATGGTGTAGTTACGTACACGCCTACCCGCAAGCCAATATGTCATGCATGCATTCTCCTTGAATTGTTTTGAATCTTCAATGTAAGGCCAGACCAGCGAATAAGCTTGAAACCAAACCGATCCGATTCAATTCCCCGAAAACCCATTACACACATAGGTGCAAGTGGGGTAACTTTACCCGGCCATTTTAAATTACTCCGAAGTACATTTCATTTTTTTGAATGCTATTGACTTTATTACAATGTAGTATCTGTTCATACTATTCTCAAGCTAATGACTAATGACGCACAAAGAGCCAATGTTGCTGCCTTCGCTGGGGCTCGAACCTGGGTGAACTTCCTCATGAATCCTGGGGAGTGAGCTTGCTACCACTCAAGCCAGGGGAGAAGTTCAAGAAGTACATTTCATTTAAATGCTCCACTAAAAAAAATACTCTCGACATTTGGTAAAATAGTTTTACTAGTCTTTGGTCCTAAATTATTTAGAACATTTGGAACAACGTATAATATATCATTTCTTTTAAAATTTATTTCATCTACAAATGGATAGCTATGGAAATGAAAAGAAAAAATTACACCGTTCAAAAATACATATCAAAAGTTTTACAAAACAAAATGCGATAAAAATATTTTATTTTATCAAATGATCAACCAAAACGAGTAAATAAACAAAAGTTATCGAGAGACCAAAATAGTAACTGTGACATTTTTTTTGGGACCGGGGAATATTGTTTATTGGAAAATTTAAAGGAAGTGTATTTTAAAGTTAATTTTTTAATTATATCCTTAGTTCAGAAGAGAAATGGGAGGCGGAGCACTTAAATTAATTTAGGAAAAAATCACATGAATACTCCAAGAAATATGTCTTTTTACGTTGATCCTCTGATATTGAATAATTAAAATATCTGCTCCCAGAAATTACTCAATTTTACACCAATACTCCAGGTTGCCAACTAAGCTGAATGAGTGACATTTTAAATAGTGACTGAATAATTATAAGTATGAGTTGGTAATTAATTACAAAAAAAAGAAAACACCTTAGATGCATTATAGTAAACCCCTCCATGTCGATTTAAAATAAAAATATGCTAAAACTAAAAAATAAAGTGTTTTTATTTAAATCGGATAAATTATGAACAGTGATTGGGATGAAAAAATTTATAAAATTTTAAAATGGATAAAGTTTTGACTTTACATTATAAAGCTTTTTCCAACGCATATAAATAATTTGATTATGAATTATTGACTTCAAAATTCTTTATTTTATCTGAAACATTATTTTTCTTAATATTTTTATCACTTTGTAGCTACCAAGACATATTTAATTAACACTTTAGATTCACTATTTAAAATTTGACATATTCTGCTTAGTTGGTAGCCTGGAGTATTAGTATACATTTGAGCAATTTCTTGGAGCAGTGATCTAATTTATTTAATTTCAGAGTTTTAACGTAAACTCACAAATTTCTTGAATTATTCTTGTCAGTTTTTCCATTAGTTAATTAGGAGATAAATATTTTTCAAGAAGAATGTGATCCTCGAGAAAAAGATTTCTAAGAAAAATTATTTCCTCCCACATTTTCCGTTGGTTGGTAGAAAAGAAATTATGTTTCTTAAAAAAAATTAATTGTTAAGTTTTCAAAACTGATATTTAATAAAAGTTTTAAAAATAATTTTAAACTATTTTAGGGCAGTGCTAATGGGCGTAACGCCCTACCACGTTAAACTGACTTTGACGCCTGGGGGCGTTAAACACCGCCCCCTCCCCCGTTATCGGGGCGTTAAAACCCCCGCATCATACTTTTGACGCAATTTAAAGGCGTGATAGCGCCTCTTTCTTCTTTTTTTCTCCTTCTTTTTTCCTCTTTTCTTCTCTATAAATTAAATTAATTTTTTTAAAAAATTCAACACAAATACAAATTTCTCTATCATCTTTTTTTAAAAAATTATTATTCAACTATTTTTTTATTTTTTCATAAATGTAATTTTTTATTTAATGAATATAATTTTTTTATTTAATGAATGTAGTTTTTTATAATGAATGTAATTTTTTTATTTAATGAATGTAATTTTTTTATTTAATGAATGTAATTTTTTATAATGAATACAATTTTTTTAATGAACTATTCTCGTTTCAATTCTTTTAAATAATTAAATATTTAAATTTAATGAATTTAATTTTTGAAGATGTGTATTTAAAATGCAAAAAATGAAGGTTTGAAGCCCCAGTTTGAGACCATGGGGCTTCAAACCCATTTCCAGTGAAACTGTGAGTTAAGTTAAAGCTGACGTGGCAAAGAGAGAAGGTTTGAAGCCCCGATTTGAAGCCCCGGAGCTTCATGGGTATTTCCAGTGATCTTAGCAAGATGGAGGCGGGTGGCTTGAAGTGGACACGTAGGCTCAGGTAGAGGGGGAAGCGGCAAGGGCGAATGACACAGGTTGGGGAGTGGTTGTGGATAGTGTAAAGTGGATAGGAGATAAGAGCATCTCTAGATGTATAGTGTAAAAGTTGGTAGTGTAAATTTCATTTTACACTATCAATAGTATTTTACACTTCCACTTTTTAATACCTACTCCAATCATGTTTTGTATAATATAGTCTCTACTACACATTTATTCATGTCCCTATCTACAACCAGCTTGTATATATACACTTTGCCAATTGTATTTTACCTTATATTGTATTTTAGCATTTGTTTTACCCTCTCCCTTGGAGTGTCAAAAAATTAACCACAAAATGTAAATTGTGTAAATTTTAGCATGTGAAATTTGCACTAAATAGAACTAAAACATAATGACTTTCCCAATGTAAGATTTAAACTTTTTTATTCCCTAAATAAGATTTAATAATGACCTAGTGGGAGAAATAATGCCAGTAATGATGGACATTTACTTGAATAATGACTACTTTATAATGACCAAAGGTCCTACATTGGGAAATAAAAACATATGGTCCTATATTGAGAAAGTCATTATGTTTTAGTCCTATTTAGATAAATTTCTCTTTTAGCATATAGCCTCTACCGGAGATGCTCAGAGCATCTTCAAGGGATAGTGTAAAAGTTGGTAGTGTAAATGCAATTTTACACTATCAACAGTGTTTTACACATCTACTTTTTTATACTACTCCAACCATATCTTTTATATTATACACTTTTGTAATATTTTATTATTTTGAGTTATTTATGCATAATAATTATTATTTATAATCAGAGCATTTTATTTTTATAATCACCTTTAATATGTGTAAAATCGAATTAATTTTTTTTGTATAATCTAATTAATCTATTGTTAAAAATTTCATAATATTATTTAAAAGTAAATATCTAAATAATTAGTTGTTCATTTTTAATTTTTTTGGTAAAATTGGTAAACTTTGATCTTAAATCAAAATTGGACAAATATTCGGAAGTAGGCTTAATATGAATTTAATTTCCAAATTAAGGCTACACACCTACTGTTCCTTTCAATATAGTAACCATTAAAGCCAAATTTGTTTCTGAATCAAAGAAAGAAACAATCCATTTAAACCTAGGTTTCACTTAAAAATGGAGGAAGAATCGGAATGGCATCACTTTAAAATAATTAGCCATCAACACAATTAATATAAATTCCAGCAATTTACCTGAGAAAGGGAATGAGCACAGCAGCACCGGTGATTTTGTATTGAAGAAGACAGCAGAAATAAATGATAAAGAGAGGAGGGGGAGAAAGTGGCGAGAGATAAAAAGGGGTCACAAAATAATTTTAAAAACTATTTTCCCTATCTACAGTAACTTGTAGAAATAGGAGGTGTGGGTTGCTTTTTGCACTATAGTGCATTTTATCATCACATTTACACTATCTCTTGGAGTGAGATAAAATGAAAAATAAAGTGTAAAAAGTGTATATTTTACAATATACCCAATGCATTGGAGATCTCTAAGGGGCAACGGGTGGTATAATTTGTTCACTTTATTAACCAGGAATATCTATAATAATAATAATAATAATAATAATAATAATAATAATAATAATAATAATAATAATAATAAAGTATAAATGCACGATAATATTGTATGTAAAATTTAAGTATTGAGATCTTAATTATGATCATGGCTTCATTCATGCATGTGTACAAGCACTATTTTGGAGGAGTCGGAAAAGAAGATTGGGTGGTGACCCCACAAAGTCCTTGCCGTACACCGGAATCCCTCAACAACCGCACGTATCCATTCTCTCCCCAGTCTTTTCCCCACGAATTCTTTATCAGCCAGAACTTCCTCCCGTCGGCGTCGACGCCGTACCCCACCGCCGTGACGCCGTGGTTTATCTTCGTAGTGCAGCCGGAAGTAAAGATCCCGCCTTTGTACAGCTGCATGTTCTTGCTGGCGTCGACGCACACCGACACCGGCTGCTGCGACACCGCCTGGGCCAGCGCGGCCTCGTCGTTCCGGGGAACGCGCTGGAACCCGCCGATCTTGGCCGCCGCCGCCGCCGCCTTGTTCTGCTGGCAGGTCCCCTTCACTTTGGTGTATGGGTAGTTGGCGTCGGTGGTGATGCCTTTGTTAGTGGCGATGTAATGGAATGCGGCGGTCATCAATCCGCCGTTGCAGCCGTGGTTTTTGGCGTCGCAGTCCACCAGCTGTTGCTCCGACAGGGAGATCAGTTTTCCGGTGGAGATCTTGGTGATTCCCTCCACCGCCGCCACCGATGAGAATGCCCAACAACTACCTGCATTTTTTTGTTGATCTCACATTGCATTTTAGGCGTCCATTTCTAAATTAATTATTTCAAAACTATATCTTAAAATAAATCTATTTATATGAAATTATATATATTACTACCTCCGTCCCTAAATATTTGCAACATTTGCTTTTTCAGCAGTCGTGGAATCTTTTGTTTATCTCTACGTTTTCATTGGTTATTTGATAAAATAAAATATTTTTAACACCTCTTATTTCGAAAAACTTTTCATGTAGTTTTTTGATATGTAAATTCTATTATTTGTTTCTATACCAATATGTAAATAAAATGAATTGAAAAAGCTTGATATTTTACCTCGGGAATACAAGTGTGACAAATATTTAGGGACGGAAGAAATACAATTTAATGTATTTTATCGTAATTTGTGATCACAATTTAAAAATATTGACAACAAAAGTCAAAAAGAAAGAAAGATTTAAGATGAAAGAGAGTAAATTTTACTTGGTGATCCATGACAAAAGAGTGAATTTACTCATATTTTATGAAGTAGTATATATGTTTTCAATCTTAAAGTGCTTGTACATTTTATTTTTTTTCCAACCAAATTAGATACAAATTGATTTGCATTTGAACAAAAATTGCATTGTAATACTAATAATAAAATATTTGTTTAGAAAAATATCTACGAAATTCATTTTTATACTCCACATTCACATTGAATAAATAATACTCCATCCGTCTCGGAATTATCTCCCATGTTTGCCTAGGCATGATTTTTAATAAAGTAGAATGTTGCCCTTGATGTGATAGGTAAAAGTAAGATGTGATGGATAGATTATTAGAGATAAAGTATGATGTGATAGATATGGTATGAAAAAGTAAGGATAAAAATGGTTTTTTAATAGAAAGTGGAAGTGTTTTGTTGGAAGTGAAAAAAATAAAAGAGGAAGTGTTTTTGAGAACGGAGGGAGTATTAATTATCAAAATATTGATTCTTTTGAGAAGGTAAAGAATATTAGGGAAGGAGAGAAGAATATACTGTAGAATTTAAGAAGTAGGTTGAAGATAGATAATTAATGTGAACTATTAATTTCATTCCCTAATAAAACATTAAAAATCTTAATGTAAAATAATTTTGCAGCTATAATGGACGTACGATGGAGCGAATAAGGCCTCCTCCGTTCTTAACAATTTTTTGTGTTTTGAAACAAGAAATATTTTTAGAACAAGAGTGAGCAGTATTTAATTAATTAAATACCACAAGAAGCTTGGTTCTTGGCAGGAGTGACAGCTCCCTTCTTGACCCAGTCAACGGCGGCAGGGGCGGTGACGTTCTCGTACAGGAAAGGTGCCGTCGTCGTGGTCGTACCGTCGTCGGGAACCGGCGCCGCCGCCGCGTAACCCAAATAAGAGGACCGGAACTCGTCGTAAGTCAAGTCGGCAAACTTGTTAGTACCCAAAGTATAATTCTGATGATCTCCGGCCCTATTGAAGGAGTCAACAAACATGGCATTGTCCCTGAACGCGCTGAACCGTTTTGACTTCTCATTCTGGGTTGAGTACACTCGGCCGTACTCGGCGATCCACTCCTCGAACCTCTCCGCCATCAGCCGGTTTTCGGCGGCGGCGTCCTCGGCGGCAGAGCCGCAGCAAGCCCACATCATTATTATTAATGTTCCGGCAGAAAGGAGAAAGGTCGTCATCATCATGTTCTTCTTCATGGTCGGCCTTGCTTGAACTCATATTTGGGAGAGGGGAAAGGATCAATGGATTTATACTGCATGTTCATATCAATGATTTTAAACGAGGACCAGCCATCCAACCAGCTACTCCGTATTATGGATTTTTTTTTAGCACTATGTTTGGTTTAAGAAATTTGAAAAAAAAAAATGATTTTTCTCCACTAGCTTTTCTCTTCAACGAAATGGGAGGAATTTGATTTCCCCTCCTTTTAGTACTCCCTCCGTCCCATTTTAAATTGTCTGTTTGCCTTTTTTTCTCCGTCCCAAAATAAGTTGACTGTTAGTTGTTTTCGTAAACTTTTAAAAATAAAATACCTAAACTACCCCTAAAATAAGTCACTCTTCTTCCCCTTATCTTCTCATTCATCTTCACCCCTCCTAAAAAGTAATGTCAATTTCGAAAAATCAACTCTATTTTTTATTTTCCTTAAATAGGCCCAAAAATCAAAACAGGCGATTTAAATTGGGACGGAGGGAGTATATTTTGTTTTTTCATTTTCTTTTCTTTCCATTTTTCTTTTTTTTCCTCTTTAAACAAACCAGAAAAATATTTTTTTCTCGTTTTCTTTAATCAAAGTGGCAAAATAAATTGGGTTGGAGAGTATATCTTTTTCCAACTCCCACGCACTCTTGAAACTTTATGAACAAGAAGGCACATTATGCATGTTGTCGATGGTTGGTTATTATACTCTATTGGGGTTACGTACGCGTTTACCTCCAGGCCAATATGTCATCCATTATACTCCCTTCGTCCCAAAAAAATTTACACCTTTTAAAAAAATTGTGTTCCACAATCTCCTACTTATTTCTATTAAAAAATCACTTTTACCCCTTACTTTTTCAAACCCTACCTATCACATCATACCTTTTTCCTAATAATCTACACATCACATCCTAATTTTGCCCATCACATCAAGGGTATTTTTGAAAAGTCAACACAAAATTATCTCTCCCTTAATTTATACTTTAGTCAGAATGGGTAACACTTTATGGGACGGAGGGAATATATGCATATATGGTTTCATAACATTTTTCAAAAAAGAAAAATGACACATCCTAATTAAAATTGTACTTCCTCGGTCACAAAAACATGCTCCTGTTTGTTTTGATCATTTTTTGCACAACTCATACAACATTTCTACTTCAACTCAAATGTTTAAAAAAATTTCAAAACAACTTTTACCCGCAATTAAGTAGAAGTACAGTGAACTATAAACATTATAGATGTTGGTAGAAATGTTTTATGAGATACGCAAAAAATGAAATACTCCGTATGAACATCTTTTTGAAACCGAGGGAAAACAATTTTAATGTTATTTTCTAACTTTATAGTAAAGTATGATACAATGCGTATGTATGATAGATGAATCATAATTAGAATATAATATTTTTGACACCATATTTTTTACAGACCTAATTAAGAGTATAATGACAGTGCATTGTAAGAATACGTGTTGGTAGTGTGATGAAAAAGTGATGACATTGTAATATGTGAGTGTGATCAGTCAACCGTCGGTGATCCACGGCAGCACTCAGGTGGCCGGTGGTGACGAATGGTAGTGTGACATTTACAATGTAACAATGTGGTGAGTGTGACAGTGTGAACTTCTATTTTGATCTTAAAAGACTTATGACTGTTATTTTGGTATTTTCATACTTTTGTACTCATGTCTAGGATTTTTTCCTAACTCTAATTGCAATCACAAAAAAATATACTCCCTCCGTTCTAAAAAACACTTCCTCTTTCATTTTTTCCACTTCCAACAAAACACTTCCTCTTTCTATTAAAAAACTACTTTTACCCTTACTTTTTCATTCATACCCTACCTATCACATCATATTTTTTTTCTAATAATCTATCCATCACATCTTACTTTTACCCATTACATCAGGGGCAAAATTGGAAATCAACTATAATTTAACACTTCCTTATTTTTGCTTCAAATCAAAATGGGAAGTCTTTTTGCAAACAGAGGGAGTATTATATTATTTTGGTATTTTTATTGCCTTTAAGCGGTATTTAGGATATTGTTCTTTACTCCGGGGTATATAATAATACTTCCTCCGTCGTCTCACAATTGATTATAATGTAACTTTTCTAAAATCACGATAACTTTTGCTCATTTATCTATTTTCATTGATTGTTTGATAAAATAAAATTTTCTTATCACCTCTTATTTTGTAAAACTTTTGATATAGTTTTTTAAATATATAAATTTTATTTTTTATTTATTATGTCTCAATCTTTAAATCAAATGAATTTAAAAAAACTTGAAATTTTTCCTTCTTTTCTACAATATGTAATCAAAATAGGTACATAACTAACATGCATAAGAGTATATATATCCTGTAATGTTATACTCCCTCTGTCCCGGAGTATTCGTCCACTTTTGACTTTTGGAACTGTTCATCTAAGCACTTTGACTCATCAAATTCTCTCAATATGTAAGCCTAAATATAGTCATGTGTGATCTTGTTTGATTTGTCTTAACATATAGATTATTAATATATAATTTCTATATTTTTTAATATACAAATTACAAGATAAAATGGATTAAAGAAGTGTATTGGATGGTGTGTAAAAATGAAAATGGACAAATAATCTGGGACGGAGGTAGTATATCTTTACACAAATAAGATATTAATAATCAAAATAGTTGTCAAATTAGAGACATGAAATATAAGTGAAAGAAATACTCATAATTTGAGCATTGATCGAGTTGTGCTATAGGACACCAAATACTACGTATTATGTTGACATCAAGTTCCTACAAAGAAATAAATACTCCACATAAGAGATGATGTCAAACTCTTGGTGTCTCCCAACATTTTTGTTGACAATTTGAGTTCTATTTAAATTATCATCATGGCTTGGATGTGTACTACTCCTTCCGTCCTAAAATTAATTTTCTAGTTTGACTTTTGCAGTCAAACTTTTTAAACTTTGACCGTAAATTAAGGGAAAAAAATACATTGAATTTTCATATAAATTTATTAGGAATAGATTCATTTTGGAATATAGTTTTGAAATATATAATTTTTATAAAATATATTTATATTAAAATTGAGCTATTGATGGTCAAAGTGTCACATTGGAAACCGTGAAAAGTCAAATGAGAAGTTAATTTTAGGACGGGAGTATTTTGGAGGAGTAGGGAAAGAAGATTGGGTGGCAACGCCGCAAAGTCCTTCCGGTGCACCGGAATCCCTCAACAACCGCACGTATCCCTTCTCTCCCCAATCCTGTCCCCACGAATTTTTAATCAACCAGAACTTTTTCCCGGCTGGGTCCGCGACGTACCCCACCGCCGTCACGCCGTGGTTTATCTTCGCCGTGCAGCCGGAGCTAAAGATGCCGCCTTTGTACAGCTGCATGGCCTTGCCGGCGTCAATGCACACCGACACCGGCTGCCGCGACACCGCCTTGGCCAGTACAGCCTCGTTGTTCGGGGGAACCTGCCGGAACCCGCCGATCCTGGCCGCCGCCGCGGCGGCCTTGTTCCGGCGGCAGGTTCTCTGCACTTTGGTGTATGGGTAGTTGGTCTCTTTGGCGATGCCTTTGTTGCCCGCGATGTAATTGAATGCAGCTTCCATTGTTCCGCCGTTGCAGCCGTGGTTTTTGGTGTTGCAGTCCACCAGCTGTTGCTCCGACAGGGAGATGAGTTTTCCGGTGGATATCTTGGTGATTCCCTCCACCGCGGCCACGGCTGAGAATGCCCAACAACAACCTGCATTAAAGTTTGATAATTAAAGAGATGGTCAAAAACAAAAATTGCATACTCCCTCCGTCTCCCTAAGATGTTCTCATTTTGACTTTTGGTGATTTTTAAGAAAAGTTGAAAAAATGTGAAAGTTTACCATAATACTCTTAATGAAAATGAGTGGAGTGTATTAAATGAGGTGGGTGAGGTGTAATAAATAAAGTAAGTGGGATAGTTGTGGTATTTTAATTGTTAAAAAATGAAATGAGAAGATCTATTGTGGATATAGAAAAAAGGCTATTGGAAAGATTTATGTTGGACGGAAGGAGTATTTTTTTTATCAGAAAATAAGTTTATTACATTGTGATAGTATGATATTGTGTATTGACATTCTATAATATTTTGGCATTACTGAATATTTTTGGCATTATTAACACTATAGGTCTTTCCATAAATGTATTTTTTTCTATTTTTATCTTTCGCCTTTTAATCTTAAGAAAAATTTGCACTAAATAGAATTAAAACATAATTCATTTCCCAATATAAGATCTAAATTTTTTTATTTTTTAAATAAGACTTAATAATGTCTAGTGACATGAATATTATCCAGTGATGGTGGACATTTACTTGAATAATGACTAATGAATAATGATCAATGATCCTATATTGGAAAATAAAAACATATGGTCATATATTGAAAAGTCATTATGTTTTAGTTCTATTTAGGTAAAATCTTCTATTCTTAATCTATTGTCACATTTTTTGCTTTAAAAGAAAATTAAGAAAATTGTTAAAAAAAAATAATAAGTGAACATTCTTAACAAGGGACCGGTTCCCAGGTGCTAAACAATGTCATAAGATGACTCGGAGGCCGTACGATGCTTCGTTCGTAAAATTCATATCCCTTCTAATATCCCGGTAAATCCTCCGGTTTGCCTTGCCCGAAACCCACCGCTCTACCTCTTCAATTGCATCTCTAAAATTTAATTGATTTTAGGGTCAAAATGTGTGGATGGGTATCAATTTTTTAAGAAAATTTGCACTAAATATGATTAAAGCATAAGTCATTTCCTAATATAAGACTTAAATTTTTTTATTCCCTAAATAGTACTCCCTCCGTCCCAAAAAGTCCGACACGTTTCGAAAAAACTGCGTCCCATAAAGTCCATTACATTTCTATTAAAAAACCACTTTTACCTCTTATTTTTTCATACCCTACCTATCACATCGTACCTTTTTTCTAATAATCTACCCATTACATCATACTTTTACCCATCACATCAAGAGTATTTTTGGAAAGTCAACACCAAAATATCCCTCACTTAATTTCCCAAAAAGTCAATATGTACCAATCTTTTTGGGACGGAGGGAGTACTTAATAATGTCTAGTGGGAGGATTAATGTCTAATGATGGTGGATATTCATTTGAATAATGACCAATGGTTATACATTTGAAAATAAAAACATATGGTCCTAATTTAAGAAAGTCATTATATTTTAGTTTTAAAGAATTGAGAAGTTTGTTTCATGATATGTATAAAGAAAGCCAAAAAGGGATGTGATAGATGAGACCACTGGGAGTAAATTACCACAAGAAGATTGGTTCTTGACAGGAGTGACAGCTCCCTTCTTGACCCAGTCAACGGCGGCAGGGGCGGTGACGTTCTCGTACAGGAAAGGCGCCGTCGTCGTGGTCGTGCCGTCGTCGGAAACCGGCGCCGCCGCCGCGTAACCCAGCCAAGAGGACCGGAACTCGTCGTAAGTCAAGTCGGCAAACTTGTTAGTACCCAAAGTATAATTCTGGTCTCCGGCGCTGTTGAAGGAATCGACGAAAATGGCATTGTCCCTGAAAGCACTGAACCGTTTTGACTTCTCATTTTGGGTTGAGTACACTCGGCCGTACTCGGCCATCCACTCTTCGAACCTCTCCGTCATCAGCCGGTTTTCGGCGGCGGCGTCCTCGGCGGCAGAGCTGCAGCAAGCCCACATCATTATTATTCCTGCAGAAAGGAGAATGGTCATCTTCTTCTTCTTCATCTTCATGGTACGGTCGGCCTTGAACTCTAATTTAATTTGCTCCTATATACTATGGTTGAAGTGATGAAGGTTTGCGGTGAGGGAAAGGATGGATTTATTATTTATAGTGCTTGTTAATGCTTTTTCTGTCCGAAAATGTTCTTCCTATTTAATTTTCTTAGTCAAAGTTTATAAACATTGACTTTGATATATGAAAAAAATAGATTGTATTATGATATGAAGTCAATATCAGTACATTTCTATTGATACGTAGTTTTTAAATATCAAATTTTCATAAAATATATCTATGTATAAATATAGATATTAAAGGTCAAAGTGCAACATTGGAGACTTTGAAAAGATTATCACAATTTGACTGGAATCCTTTGACCGCAAATTATGGAAAAAGTATATTTAGTAAAGTTGGATTTATTTTAAAATATAGTTTTGAAAAATTAAATTTTTATAATGTTTAATTATTTTAAACTATATTTAATTCGTCGATAAAAGGTGTCATAGTTTGAACAAATAAGTCATACTGTAGCAATCTTTTAGAAACGGAAGAAATAAGACAAGTATATCATTTCTTTTCCAACTCTCACTTAAACTTTCTGAGCCACAAGGCACATTATGCATGGTGTTGATGGTTTTTTTCCCTAGTGGGGTTACGTACCCGCTTACCTGCAGGCCAATTTCTCATGCATATATGTTTTTTTTAACGAAAACAAACTTTTTAAATTAAATGTGAAATAAAATGAGAAGTCTCGCAAGTAAATGCACCGCTCATTAACAGAGGGGGAGACATAAGTAAATAAGAAATCTCCACCGGAATGGACACTGAATGTGCACAGTATGTCCTTTTGGTTAGTTTCTCTTTATTTTGATTCTTCTACTTCAATATTTATAAATTGCATGTTATTATCTCCGAATTAAGATTTGACTCAAATTATTTTCAAATTAATTAATTTTAAAAATTGGTCTGAAATAAAAAAAATAGAATTTATGTATTTAAAAACTATAACACAAGATATACTCCGTACAAAATAAGTGTTGACAAGACTATACGAGTATTACTTTATCGAATGCGTAAAGAACATGATTAAAATTTAACTTTGTAAATGATAAACAAGTAACTTAAATTGAGACAAGGGTAATTCAACAATAGCAAAGGAGAGACACCAGGTTTATGAACAATATATCTTTATACGCAAATAACAGAGTCTTAGTATAATAAGATTGCACTTTACATATACACATAATTTGATTAATATATTTTCCATGAAGTTATGGGTATTAAAAAAAATCCAATAATAAAGTCAGTGTATTGATATGTGATGATGTACAACAGATGTTATGGGATGTGTTTATCTGGACAGAGTTCGATCATCTCACAGCCTCTGGGGCAGAGTTGCAGTAAGGAGTGTGGAAGCAAACCAACTTTGTGAAAGTTAAGCAAACACTCGCGAAGAAGCTTCCGATTACAAACCCGACGACAGCCTTCTGCTTGTCCAGCCTGACTGCTCTCCTGACAATGCTCCAAAAACACGGGAGCAGGGCCCCACACGTAAGCATCATGATGTGGTCGAGGCCGCTGTAGTCGATGCCGGCGAGTATGGCCCCTATCGCCGACGAGGGACCCACGAACCCGATTAGCCCGGCAGCTAAGAGGGACCCGTGCCAGCTGTCGGTGGCCCCAAAGATGCAACTCGCCACAGCGGCGCCCCTAGGGAGGCCGTGGAGGGAGACGGGTAGGACCATGTGCCTTCCGAGGCCATATGCTTTGGGGGCAGCCACCCCTAGGGCAAGTCCCTCGGCAAGGGCGTGGAGGGCAACAGCCAGACAGCAAAGGAAGGACTGGAGGGTAAGGGTGCTTAAAGGTAAGCCTGTTACGGCGGATAATGAGTTTGCAGAAGTCCTTTTGTGTCCTCCAAGTTTTATAACACTTGAAGTTGAAAAATGGGAAAATGCAAATCCGGTCATCAAGAGGGCGATTAGCGATGAAAACTCCATTTTTGAAGAAAAGAGGAGTTGCAATGGCCTCCAGACACCAAGGACAAAGGCAATCCCTGATGATACACTGGTTAGGAGGGCGTGCTGGAGGTGAAATGCAAGAGCAAATGCAACAAGAGAAACTCCCCCGAGAAGCGGGCCCAGACCAAAAAGTAGAGAGATCAGGAAACCGGACGTGTCCTCTGAACTGCAGACAACACACGATTTGGTTAAATCAGGAATATTACATTAATCTGTGTAAGCTTACAAATGAAAGATATCATAACTCTACTGTTACATGAAAAACCAAACAATCATATATTAAAATCGTTAAGTGACAGCACCTTAATCCCAAGTCCAATCTAAAACTAGTGTTAATTAACTGTGCTCCCTCCAGACCTATTTATATGGCGCCATTTTGACTTTCACATTAACCAATGAAAATACTTGTCTTTTATAAGGCTAGTCTACTTTCTGTATTAGGGGTACATTTAATTTTCCATTTCCAAGTTTAACACTTAAATTTCCATAACCAAAACTCTGAGATTGCACTTTTCCATACTTCCATTAGTTAAAGACTTGAAGTTAAAGAGGGTAAAACTGAGAATCACATACGAAAAATTGAATCCTCCAACAAACTTGACAACTTCCTCCAGTCCCACTAACGCCACTATTTTGTTCCATATCATATTTGATCATATTTGTGTGGTTCACATCCATTATTACTTCTTATTACTTTTTAACATCAATATCAACCAAAGAATACTACATTTTCTAATTCACCTTCATGTCCCAAAAGTAGTGGGACAGAGGGGGTACTTATTAATCAACATGGAATAAAACACAAGATTATCATTGTGGGATGAGGGAAGTAATGTTTAGTAATTTTCCTAACCCTTTTTTACCAAGTGCAATACGCATTTGTTTATTCATTTTCTTTTATGGAAAGATATAGAGTTAAAATAATTTACTGTATAATGACTAAAATTAGATAAAAGGAATGAAACAGTATGCCAATAAGACAACATTTCTATGCCATCCATAGTAAAATTAGACGATGTTGCTTCACTTTTAAGTACAGAGACTAATTTGAACATTTGTAGATAGTACATGCGCTTCTATGGTACTCTGTCCGTAATGGCCAGTTTACAATCAAGAATATGGGAGGAGAAAATATAAAACATATTGGCTTAGTCCATACTATGCAAAGTTCAAGAGTGGATTCTGTTTACATATACAATTTTCAGAAGAGAGGGAAAACTCACTTAAAATTGTGGTCAAAGTGTTGGAATACAGTGCTTAAACCTTCCATAAATGCTACTGAGAGTGTAGCAGCAGATGCAACATGAGATGGAGAAGCTTCCTGCACACCAAACCTCATTAAAGTGTCAAAAAACCTCACATAAAATGAAATGTAACTTATCACTTTGAGAAGGCTTACTATTTCTCCTTGTGATTAATCCATAATCTGCTAAACTTAAAACTTATGTGTTATTGGGTTAATTAGTTAATTGCTTCATGTGCTTTAAAATAAAGTGTCTCCTATAATCCTATTTTAATACAAAAATATTCTGTCTGTAGTCTGCAGTTTCTATACCACATGAACAATTGCACACCCAATGAGACCATATATAAGACAGAAGCTATTTAACGTGTAATTGTCATAGATAAAACCTTCATGATTGCTCTCATATACCTGAAATGTGTTTCTTATGAGGGATGTGTGGGGCACACCCAAATGGATAGAATAAGAGATAAGAACATAAAAATGAAATCCATTGAGGAGGTTTGGACACATACAAAGAAGACCTTGTGATGCAGATGCACCAGTTAAGAGACATGATGGGTGGAGAAAAGAGTTTCGCAAAGGAGGAAGAGGGAGACCCAAAAAGATGTGGGAGGATATGATTAGGAGCAATTGTCTTATCAGAATTTGGACAAGAGTGTCCATGAATATTGAGAAATGGTGAGCTGAAAGAGGTCTCTTGAAAACAGACTCCCTACTTTTGGTAGGGGTAAGGTTTGCGTACACACACCCTCCCCATACCCTGCTTTTGTGGGATTCTACTGGGTTGGTGGTGGTGATGGTGGTAGTGAGGTGAAAGAGCATTTTGTGAATGACCAAACGTGAATCATGATTCTCCTCTTGGTTCATGTAGCCAACCCAAGTTACTTGAGATAAGGCTTAGTTGTTGACTTCTTCTTATTGTTCTTTGTTGGTGTAGATGTTTTTAAATTTAGTCTTTATAGAAATAAATAAATTAAACAAAAAACTATTGCATTTGAGTAATCTACTAATCTCATATTTTCCCCTAAACTTTCTGGGTTGCAAACAGACCCTTGAAAATGCATTATGTATGATGCTAAGGAACATGCTACCTTGAAGCCGTCAGGAAGGACCTCTGCCATAACCATCCAAATCATGCACCCAGCCGCAAAGCCAGTAGCAAAGGGGAGGAACTTGTTGAAGGCATCGGCACACACAAATGATGGCACTGCTACTATAGGCTGCATCAACATGATAAATATAAGATTGATTGTCTCTATTTATGCTATTCCGTATTATTTAGCATCAACTTTATCATCATAAACACCTTAACCAACCACAATTGAAGCCTCTTTTATTTACCTGTGGCAACGAAGTTATTATGCTCCATAACATTGCCTTATGTGGAGAAACTCCTTTAGACGCAAGAACCATGCTCACTGCCAAGCCCTCTGGAATGTTATGCACGGCAATGGCCAAAGTTACCAGTAAGCCCTGAGATAGACCTTTGGAGCCAGCAAAGGATACTCCAACACCAGCACCTTCACCGAATGAATGAAGAGTCATAATACCAACAACAAGCACAGCTTTTGCTGCATCTGCTCCCTTTATGTCCAACATGCTAACTTCACCATAATGATCAAGAAACTGTCTCAAAATTGACAAACGGAAAAAGCAAACCGTTTATGCATTAAGAAGCAACAAGTCCGTGTCCTACTTTAAACAAAAAATACATAATACTACACATACAAGTCTTTTTCTGAGTGCAAAATAGTGGTTTCAGACTCATGAACTTTAATCAATTTTAATCAGAACAACCTTCTAACATCATTCTGTCTGTAAAGGACAAGAATAGAAATAACACAACAAAGAAAAAACACAGATCAATACTAATGCTTTGCTTGGTTGTGAGGAGAGAACTAAGAGAGAGAGAGAGAGAGAGAGAGAGAGAGAGAGAGAGAGCGAGGGAGAGAGAGAGAGAGAGAGAGAGAGATGGTAGAAAGACTGTAAGAGAAAATAAATGACAGAGAGCAGACTTAAAAGAAAGAGATGAGATAAAAAAGTTTGCTAATGAATAGAAAACGATACATGGACATGGACAGGCTCCCTAGTTTAGAAAAGTCAGAAGCATCCTAGTTGCATGGAGAATTGGAGACGGAGGGTACTCAAGTACATGGACGGGCTCAGGAACAGCAAAACAGTCATTTTTTCAAATTTTACAAAGAACTTGAATGTCAAGATGTCCCTATGTACCCAAACAGGGACATTTAGAATCCGTGCAAAATAGAAAACCTCAACATCAAAGAGATAAAAAAAAAGGATAGAAAACATTTCAAAAAAAGGTGAGGTTTCTCTATTTCTGATTTCTTTCACTTGTGAGGGAAGAAAAAAATAGATGAATGCTGCATGCCATTGTTTGTTTCTCTTCTAAATTTATATTTTCTACCATACAAGTAAATTCGTTTATTTCTTCCCATTATCTCTCTTCCTATGTCTACCCTACCAAACAAAGATCAAGAGATGGTACCTTTTTACAAAGTGAAATGAAAATTCCGCCGGTCAAAATCCCAAACACAACCCAACTTCCACTCCCATGGTCTTGTCCTTCTCGTATAAGGTCAAAACTTGCAGCTAGCATTACTCCAGCAGCCATTCCATTGCATATTCCAGACCACTGTGAATCAAGGTCAACAAAGAAGAACGGTACAGCACCCAATCCAGTAGCAGCAGCCATGGCAAGTGTGAAAATAGCAACGGTAGATATTGAAACTCTGTTGTTCCCGCGCCTCGGATCACCATTTCCAGATGAAAAATCATACTTTGTTCCAGAACCGTCTATTACATTACTTCCAGAATTTCTGAGTGGAGCAGTTATTACTTTTTGTAAAGATTCATTTTCAGAATCTGCACTGATGTAGCCACCCAGGACCAATACAAATAGACCAATTAATATAAAATAGTGTAGTCTCATTTCCTCTGTGATAGGAATTAAAATCCTCAAAGCACTAGCTTGGCATACATGTCGCTGACCAACTACTTTTTATAACTATGCAGACTGATTGGTAAGATTCTGCATCAAAAAACAACTCCTAGGAATCAATTTTTAATAGTTGTGGCATATGAAACATTCAGCCTCCCCTTTCATCCAGTTCCAGAGACCAAGCCCGATATAAGACTCTGCATTTAAAACAATGTACAACGATGAGAACTGTGTACACTATCTGGGGGGGATGTCAAATTTCCCCTGTAAGGTCAGCAATGAAAAATTCTGATGTTTACTACAATCTTGTAAAAATGGAATTAAAAAAACATCAATATGAGTCACTTAGAAGCAACATCATCATGATCTAACTAAAACAAACCAACAAACCCATCAATTCTCAATTTAAAGTAAGATCTAGAAAGGGTGCATGAGATGTAGTCAAACCTCACCTATACCGCAAGAAGAAGCAGAGAGTCAGGTTTGGTGTCACCCCAGCTAAAGATTAACATCATCATGACCTATTTTCCTGAAAAGAACCCAACCCCTCTCCCTAAAAATCCTATTCTCCAATTAATCCATGCGAAAATATGAAGAAGTTGAGGGAAAAAAACCTCCACAATCTCATGAACATGGCAAGAAATTGTTAAAAGAGATTTAAAACCTCACTCCAGAATTGTGATCTCCAATAAAGTAAATATAACTACAAATCTAAGTTCTCACGAGATTTGATCGGTTATGAATTCACCAAGAGCTAGAACATCAATGGAATGGAAAAGATTAAAAGAAGCAGATTACTAGAAAAATACAAACCGCCTTAATTTAACATAAATTAAAGGAAAAAAAAAACAAGCTTGTGATAATACTACATAATATCCTAAATCCGCAACAACACTTAGATTAAGATTTCCGTGTATATCGTATAACAAGATGTAAGCAAAATGCACCTCTTTTATCAGACGTGGATCAGGAACCAGAAGGGCAATCCATTCACTGGATCGTCGCTGAAACTGGGAAAATTTACTGATTTAGGGTTTCAGAGAAGAAGTGTCAAAAAGGGGGGAAAACCAAGGTATATTAGTGGGTAAGGAAAAGATGACAGGTTTTTTTTTTCTTTTTTACTCCGTATAAACTATAAACCAAATCGTCTCCACATCTGCCACTGTGGTCCAATAGTCCAAACTCCAAACTCAAACTCCAAAGTCTCCAAGGAGTGTTACTATCAAGATCACATAAAGCCAAAGCGCATTCGAGTGCGAGAGTGGACGTCGATGTACGAAAGAGTGTGTCTTAAAACTTTGATTTAAGGAACAAAAAAATATACTATGTATATGTCTATATGTAGGTTTCAAAATTATCCATATTTTTAATACTGTAATACTAATAATACTCGTTTCAAAGAGTATATATTTATATCGTGCACATTATCATTTTCTTAAACTCTGAATCTGTATTCTTTTTAATTGTCAATGTAAGTACTAGTCATATACTTCATATGACTAAAACCTAGATCACATAGAGCAGGTTCGAGTTCAAGTGCGAGAGGAATGTAGGTGTATTCAAGTGAAAATGAATATTCTATTCAGCGAAAATGAGTATTCAAGTGGATGCATACGAAATATCATACATCCGAATGTAGGGTATATGTACTCTAAATTACGAGTGCTTAAATTACAAAATAATTGTGCATTGCATGTACTAAAGTGTCTACCGAAAGCATGATTAAATCAAATCACGTGTCCAAGATTAAACAATAAGAACTATCAACGGACAAAGTATCGTGGAGGTCCTTGTACTAAAACCATAGCAATATAGTTCTTGTACTATTCTTTTTTGTTCCATCAAGTCATTCTCTTCAGTTTTCTCTTATTTAAAATGACATTTTTGCCCTTTATTTTTCTATCTTCAAATTTCACTTTTTATTTGCATTTTTGTTATACAAAAAATAAAATAAAAAATGCGCCCTCTTTCTCAAATTAAAATTTTTCATTTATTTAATTTTCAAAAAAATAAGTTTTTTTAGAAAATGTTACAAAAGAAAATGAAAAATTAAAAAATGAAATAAACTACACTTTTTCATTATAAGTAAAAGTAAAATAGATAAAATAAAAAATTAGAGAACATATACTCACTTTATCTCTAATTAAAAACTCTAACTTATTTATTTTTTAAAAGTAAAATAGTTTTTTTAAGGACTTTAAAAAATGAAGAACAAAAAGATGAAAAAAAACATGGAGTTAATGAAAAGACCGATTTTTATATTTTTCTTTCTTTTCATTACCTTTTTCAAATACTATTTTTACTTTGTACATAATATTTTATTTTTCATTTTATTTTGTAATATTCTCCAAAAAAATCTTTTGTTGTCAAAAATACATTATGGAAAATTTTAATTTGAGATGGGAAGCATATATTTTATATTATATATTTGTATAATAAAGGAAAATAAAATTAGAAAAATTTAAGATTGAGGAAAAGAAAGGGCATAAATGTTACTCCGCACTTTTGCTTTAAAAACAAGTAAGGGGGGCATTCGTGCTCTATTTAAAAACCATAGGGACTTTACAAATAACTTTTGAAAATAGGGGAGGTTTTGACGCCCTTTATGTAAACCACGGGGGGAAACCATGCTATTAGCCCATTTATTTCCCTAAATTCTTACCGATAACGTCTAATTTTCTTATAGATGACACAAAATTGATGTATTGGCATGTTAATCCAGACTTATTTAAATATATACTCCCTCCGTCCCGGAGTATTCGTCCAGTTTTGACTTTTGAAACTGTTCATCTAAGCACTTTGACTCATCAAATTCTCTCAATGTGTAAGCCTAAATATAGTCATGTGTGATCTTGTTTGATGTGTCTTAACATATAGATTATTAATATATAATTTCTAATTTTTTAATATACAAATTACAAGATAAAATGGATTAAAGAAGTGTATTGGATGGTGTGTAAAAATGAAAGTGGACAAATACTCTGGGGCGGAGGTAGTATTTTTTATTAAAAACAATATACATTTAATTTTTTATTTTCTTTTATAAAAAAATATAGGAATAAAATTATTTCTTATATAATGACTAAAATTATATTAAAAATACTTCTCAAAAAAATAATATTAAAAATATGTATTTTGTGTTAAACTATATTTTATATTATCTATAATAAAATTTGACGTTATTGTTAGGAATTTGGACAATATATAAGAGAATTGAAAAGAAACCCAAATCAACAAAAAGAAAAATTGTTTCGATTTTGAGTAAGGAGACTGGTTTGAAGATAGGGACCTCTACTCACTCCACTGAGGTGATCATGGGGTAGCGCCGGAAATATTCCGACGGCCGGCGATGGCTCCAATCCATAGAAGAGAAACCCCTCTTTATATATCTATCCACTCGATCTGATCCAGTCTTCCTTGGCTCAGTTTCGGCCCGACAAGGTAACACATTAGCCTCTCTTCTGCATTTAAGAACATCAATCAATGGAAAAATTGAATCCCCAAAATCTCTCTTTGGTTTAGCTAATTGAATCGTCTTCTCTGCTATTGTCCCGTTGAGAATTGGTTTTTTTATGCCTTTGTTTAACTAATTATTACTGATACAGAGACTGTGATTTTAGAAAAGTGGCAAAAGCCTATTTGTGTTAATTGGAACTTTTTCCTTGAACCTATTATTGTTCTGCAATGTTCATGGCAATGTCTCTCTTCTTGTGTTAGGGCTTTTTATTCATGGCTTCTCTCTATTCTCTACTCGAATGGTTTGCTGCAATTTTCCCAGATAGTATATGCTTATTCCTAGAATTATTTGTCTTTTCCCCGATGCCGAAGTGTTTCACTTCATCACTCACATTATGGCGTAAAATTTTCGGGAGATGACAATATTGGCAGAAAAATCACTATGTAGTAATGATCAATTAACCACTATATAACTTGACATAAATATTTGGTTTCTTATTGTTTAAATGATTCCTATGAGGGTTATGTTCATAAGGGGTCACTTATGGTCACTATGATGCTCACATCTTTGTGCAGAACTATAGATGAATGATCGGTATGAATTTCCCACTAGTAAATGGTCCTTGATTGTGATAGGATTGATTGTTCAAATGTGTTCATATGTGTCATTAATATACTTTCATAAGGCCCACACTTTCTGATCAGTACCACGCTTATCTTAACCAACTATCAATTGTTCCTTAGTGCAAATTGTGTGCTCCATTTCTAAAGCTTCAAGCCACTATGTGGGTCGATTTCACTGTCACCGCTTGATTCTCTGTTAGGTTCGGTACAGGAAGTGGCAAATGTTCTTCTCTGTTAATCCCACTAAGTTGGTTTGTGTAAATGCAAATGAAGTAGGTATAATGGAAAGGTATTTGATACACTCTTCTTTCTTGAATGTCCCAATACAATGTAATCCAACATATATTCACACATATAATGAAGTGTTTTTCTGTGGATTTTCAATATTTCTATTACTCACTGGTTGCTGCCGCCGCCACGGGTCTCCGCGGCCGCCAACACAAGACTGACAACACTAAACAAAAATCCACTACCAAAGAACACGTGAGACCGAATTTATACCTGGCACTGAAAGTTGCACATTGTGCAGTACAACACTAGTTTGTTTATAGAGTTGGCACTTTGTTATTAATGGAGTAATACAAAGGACACCATGTGTACATAGAAATAGAGGAAAGAAGGATGCACTAATAAAAGAAACTTAAAGCAAGCGCTACATATGATGATACACATTTTGGTTTTTGCAAGTGCTCTGCTTCAGATTTGAAAAAGGTAATACATAACATTTTAGATGCATAGGAGAGATAAATAGATAAACAAAATAGAGTGCTTTCATTTCATGCTCTAGGCTAGACTTAGACTAGCTTCAAGTAAGTCTCCCAAACTTATTGATGAAAATGGTTTTGACAGCTGAGATGGTCGGCCGTTGGTAAGTGCATTGTAAACTTGTAGCATGGTGGGCCGAAGCTGTGGTTCGGGGTGCAAACACGCAACCACTATCTTCAGTGTGGAAACCACTTGCTCCATCAGCACTTGGCTCCTCCTCTCAAGTTGGAGGTGTGGATCTATGACATCTTTTAGCAGCAGCAGCATTAGTTGGCCATGGTTGTTTGGTGTCAATATGCTCAAAACCAGATCCCCCGGATGCCTTCCCATGATCACCTCCATTGTCACCACGCCAAAACTGTAGACATCGCACTTCTCAGTCACCTGCCTCGTGTAAGCAAGCTCTGTACATGGGAATATGATGCAAACACAGAAACACTGTTACCTTTGATGCATTTCCTGCCCAAACTTCATAGAACGTAAGAAACACGGGAAGATTAATGTGTCATTTTGATTTATGTTTGTTATTTACTACTCCGTATAAGCTAAAATCCTAAAACATATTTTAGCATCATTGACAATGGACAGTATAGAGCAACATATGACACTGGGATTTATCATGATTCATGGATTACCTGGAGCTGTGTAGCCAAAGGTGCCTGCGAATGATGTCGAAAAGGAAGAGTCAGGTTTCAAAATTCTAGCTATGCCAAAGTCAGAGACATGAGCTTCATACTCCAAATCCAGCAGGACATTGTTACTAGATATGTCACGATGGATTATCGATGATTGGCAATCGTGGTGCATGTAAGATAAAGCACTAGCTAGCCCTTTGATAATGTTCAGCCTCTTGTCCCAATCCAACTTCTCCGCTTCTTCTGGGTTCCTTAAAACATTTCTCAGACTCCCTCTTTCTACGAACTCAAGTACCAAGAATGAGTGCTCTTTAGAAGTACAAAAACCATGGAACTTCACAATGTTGCGATGTCGAATGTCCACTAAAGCACGGATCTCGCTTTCAAATGCTTTTAGGTGAAAGGGCTGATCATCGTCTGGCGCACAAAGTTTCTTCACAGCCACCACAAGACCAGTACCTGGTAAAGCAGCTCTGTAAACAGTTGCACTTCCTCCTGAACCAATGCAATAGGTGGAGTCGAATTCATCAGTAGCATCAAGGATGTCTCGATAGTGAATTTTCACATCAGGTTCCCAAATGGAAAAAATGTCTTGAGATTGTGCCTCTCTTGGCTCATTCTTTTTGCTAAAGATGAGGAATACACAGCCGACCAGAATTAACAACAAAAGCAACCCCCCCAAAATAGGTGTAACTATTAGGATCACCAGTCCGTTATTGGAGCTTCCCTTCCCACAAGGGGATATGCTTGAGGCATTACCACACAGGACTTTGTTGTTTTGGAGAGCATCAAATGGGGCATTGATGAATGCTTTGTTGCTTGGAATAGGACCCTCCAACTGATTGTAAGAAATGTTCACTTTCGACAAGCTCTGCATGTAATTGAAAGTGGATGGAATGACACCAGAAAGCAAGTTATGAGAAAGGTTCAAATTTTCTAATCTTTGAGATCTTCCAAGCTCTGGAGGAATCTCTCCACCCAGCATATTCCAACTCAAATCAAGAGTATCAAGGGAAAATATTCTGTACATTTCAACTGGAACATTACCTACCAAATGATTACTGCTCAAGTTCAAGCTCACTAACCTGAAGCATTTCCCAAGGTTTCCAGGAATCACCCCCATCAAACTATTTGCTGCCAAACTAAGGTGTTCCATATTAGAAAGCTCTCCCATCTCTTGTGGGATGTTGCCAACGAGTTTGTTGTCATTGAGAAGAAGGCTTCCCAATCTTGTCAGCCTGCCTAGTTCATTAGGAATTTCTCCACTTAAATCATTAGAAGACAGATCAAGGAACTGTAATTGTGCGGCTTGAGCTATCTCAGAAGGTATCCTACCAGAGATTGCATTTCCAGATATTTTGAAAGCAGTGAGGTTAGGGAAAAGATTCCATTTTCGAGGAAGCTCGCCGGACAACTTGTTATCGCTAAGATCGATATAATCCAGGACTGGATGCAAGCCAAACTTATTAGTTATGTTTCCATCGAGATGGTTATCTTCAAGCCTTACTCTTTTTAAGGTGGTGCAGTTTCTCAAACTTGTTGGAATCTGACCCGTCAAATGATTTCTATTTGCAGCTAGGAACTGAAGTGATCCCCCAAGGCAAATATGATCAGGTAAATGACCAGTGAGTTTGTTGTTGGACAACTGTATGGATGCACAATGAATTAGGCTGTTTAGTTCAAGTGGTATAGAACCAGTGAGCTCATTGTTTGTGAGGACAAGGTCAGTCAAAGTGCTCAAATTCCCTAATGAAACAGGAATTGGACCCGACAGTGCATTATCAGAGAGGTCGAGAACAGAAAGTGAGCTTAACCTTCCTATTTCAACAGGAATTGGACCCGACAGTGCATTATGGGATAGTTTTAAAATTTTAAGCTCAGTAAGGTTTCCAATGGAAGTAGGGATAACTCCTTTGAGATTATTGCCTAGCAACTGAATGTCCCAAAGTGATTGCATCAATCCTACTTCGCTAGGAATAGAACCAGAAAGCTCATTGCCATAAAGGTAAATGTATCTGATATGGCTAAAATTTCCAATTGATGCTGGGATATGACCAGTTAGGTGGTTCCTAGAAAGATCAAACATGATGGTAGATCTCATCATTCCTATTTCTCTTGGAATAGAACCAGACAGCAGATTCTGGTAAAGAGTGAGGTATGTTAATTGGCTTAAATTTCCTATTGATGCAGGGATAGGACCACTAAAGAAGTTGGATGCACAATCAAGTTGGTTTAGGGATCTCATCCGTCCAACTTCCTGAGGTATAAAACCATTGAGCCTGTTGTTCATTATTGACAGCATATTCAAACTAGTCAAATTTCCAAAAGAAACAGGGATTGAACCAGTGAGGTTATTTTCAAGGAGAAAGAGTATAGAAAGTGAGCTCAACCTTCCTATTTCGGGAGGGATTCGACCAGTGAGGCTGTTTGTGGAGAGAAAGAGTTGAGAAAGCGAGCTCAGCCTTCCTATTTCAGGAGGAATCTGACCAGCAAGATTGTTCCCAGAAAGGTCAAGTTTAGAAAGGGAGCTTAACCTTCCTATCCCAGAAGAAATGTTTCCAGAAAACTCGTTAAAAGACAAATCAAGAACAACTAGTTTGGATAGATTAAAAACGTGGGAAGGAATGGGGCCGAAAAGCGTATTGTTTCGGAAATTAAGCTCCCTTAGGCCGGGGAAGGCCAAAGAGTTCAAGCCCCGGAGTGTCCCTGTGAGATTTGAACCTGCAAGGCTTATGTTGGTGATGCTTCCAGCTTCATCACAGGCCAGTCCAACCCAATGGCATGGATTATTACCCTTACTATCCCCCCAAGAAGATAGGACTTTTTGGCTTTGGTTGTCCAAACTGGCTTTCCATTTGAGAAGGGCTTCTCTTTGATTCAGAGCTATTGAACTAACAGTATTAATGAGGGGTACAAGCAAGAGGATGACAAGTACTGTAGAAGCCATATGATATGGTGCATGCAGTGGATTGCATAGCATTGTGATATTTATTTACCAAAGTTGTATACTCCCTCCCTCCACAAAAAAAAAAAAAACTTCTCACTTTCCTTTTTCGTTTGTCCAAATAAACTTCTCATTTCTTTTTTTGGAAACCTTTTAATACTAAAAAAGACTTAATTACCATCCATTTACTCTCTCTTACTTCGTATCTTTTTTTTTCTTCACCCAACCCACATCCTTTTCTTCTTTTCTTCACTTCTCCGTTCTTTTCTTCTTCTTTCTTTTCTCCATTTCGTTCTTCTCTTTTCTTCTTCTTCTTTCTTTTCTTTTTCCTCCCGATTCGGAGCAGCGGAAAACCGAGGCGGTGGTCGGAGGTGCGTGGCGGTCAGATCCGGACAGATCTAATGTAGTATCATCTCCATCACCACCACATCCAACCTCGTTAGTCACCACCAAACCCAGCCGGCTTAGATCTGTGCCGCCAACAACAATCTCTTACAAAATCAGATTTAGAATTAATGTTTAGACGAACATAAAGACAATATCTCCGAAGTCACTTCGCGGCCGGAGTAAGATTCTGTCGCCGCCGTGAACTCCGTCTTCACCGGCAATTTGGAATCTGTGCCGTTCAACAATCTATGTCCATTTAATTTTTCTTTTTCCAAAGCTTCCATATTTGTTCATAGTTCTCACTTCAAATTTCCTAGATTTCCCCAATTACTCAATCTAATTTTATGGGCGAGAAAGTTAATTTTTGTGGTAATAATGGTTGAAGGAGATGCATGATTATTCAAAGAGGGAAGTGAGGACTAGGGATGCATACAAATCAAATAAAATGTATTCGATTCGTGATTCGTATTCGAAAAGGATGATTCGTATTCGCTATATTCAAATTCGAATCCGAATACAAATCGTATTTTAGATTCGAATTATTTTCGAATCCAAATACAAATATTAATAGATTCGATTCGTTTATTATTCGAATATTATAATTTATAAATAAATTTATATATATTCTAATATATTAAATATTTGTGTACATATTTTAACACATTTTAATATATTAAATTTTTGTGTACATATAAATTTATATATATTCAAATATTATAATTTATAAATAAATTTATATATATTCTAACATATTTTTACTACATTTTTACTACATTTTACATTATTATAAAATAATAATTTAATGTCTTTAAGAAATCTGTTTTAAGAAAAAATTACTAATATTTTCGAATTCGAATATTCGAATACGAATTCAAATACGTCAAATATCTATCGAATCGAATACGAATGTTTTTTAAAATTCAAATTATATACGAATCCATATTCGAATACATATCACTTTAATCGAATACGAATCGAATAGTGATATATTTGCTTCGATTCGATTCGTATACACCCCTAGTGAGGAGTGAGGGCGAGTAGGTGTAAGGATATTTTGGGAAAGTCAAAGCAAATTTTAGCAAATTTTAACTTTTCTTATTATTCGTGTCTGGTCAAATTAGAAAGTTTTTGTGGATGGGGAGGGGGGGGAGTATATTGTTAGATGAAAAAATTTGCTCTTTCATTATATATTGTTGTTCACATTATGTTTGAAACATTAGTACATTTACTACATTTTGTTGTTCACATTGTTTTTGGAACATTAGTACTCGTACTATATTCAACATCTAATGCGAGGACTTTAAGCTTTGATTCATATCTAATGACATCTGAAATAATAGTGAACGTATAGTTATGTTTCGGGTATATTGCTATTCACATGTAGAAATACAAGTGACAATGGATAAAACTATTTGTATCCCAAGGATTTTACCTCATTTTGTACACGGATGTACCAACATTTTGTGATGGCGTAATGCTAATTTTTGTAAACGCATCAACACTTTGTGTCAGGGTGAACCATCAAAATGTTAATGCATATCTTTAGTATACAAATGAAGTACAAATTTTGGGATACACGTAGAGTGACAATACATAAAAAAAATCCCACTCTAAATTGATATAATGTCACTTTCCCCCTTACTAATTACTAGATACGACTGAGGAAGTGCACCCATGATAATGCCCCAATACATCAACGTACGATATTGATGTTATTTGATCTTATTAGCCAAATTTAAGTGCTCTCTTCGTCTTAAAAAGTATCGTATGTTGTTTTCGGGATTTTGTTGAAGTTGTTTTTAATTCAATTTGTTTGAAAATTGTTAAGCAATTAAAAATAAAATTTATATTTTTAAAAGTCATTATTTTCTCAAATGAGTAGCGAAAATAAGTAAAGAACGTTGTTAAAAATTGATCATGTGAATAGTAAATAAATAATTTAAATTGGAAGAGAGGGTATCAAAAAACCACCAATTTAACCGTAAAAGGTTAGACATTTTATACCTTTTAAATTGTGATATCAAGACAAAAGCACAAAGGTTGCACTAGAGTTTTTGTAGTGGAAAATGGAAATGTATTGTCTAGGCGTACAACATTATTATAATTTGGGTAATAATAATTTGTTGTTAGATATCACTTATTACTAAAGTGACATGATTGTGTAATTTTAACAAATCATTAACAAAACTAAGTAATTGAAAAAGAAAATATTTAACCTAAATGAGACGATTAATTTCACCCGGATAGTATATGATGAAACAAGAGATTGACATGAAATACCTGACAAAACAACCTATTACTAATCCACAGAAATAGATCCTAAGTCCCATACAAAATTAAGGCTTTGAGTTTTATGGTCAAATTTTTTCTTTAAATACAAATTGTGAAAAACATATTTATTATATTCTAATTTAATATAATTGATTTCACTTTAAGGATTGATTTTGATATATCAAATGCTTATAACATCTAATATTTATTAAAAATCATATTTATTAACAATCTAAGTGTAGAAATTTGACCCAAAAAAACAAACAAGAAAACGAATTCCGGTCAAGGTCTGAAGAGAAGACTTGTGGTTACTTCACTTGTCAAGGTCAAGGTCAAGGTCTTCATTCTATAAACATGGCCACACATTTTCCATTCATACTCTAAATAAGAATTGTCCACAAAATTCCAAATATGTTTCACATTTCACCATCATTTATTTATCATAATTTCTTAGGCCGGTAGGTGTGATATGTGTCATCACGCCTATCACGCCCTGTCACTCAACGCCACATTAGTTTTTCCTTTTTTCATCACAGTCCATCACTGAACAGGTGTGTGGATCACGCCCTGATTTTTTCATTTATTTAAATCAAAATTACTTTTAATAAAAATATTAATTAAATACTTCATTAACATTAGAATTAAAATTACATTGACATGATGTGATAAACAATAGACAGAATCAAAAAATACGATTATTTAAAAATGTTAAAAGAAATTATTCGTATTGGCGTAGCGAAATTATGAGAGTAACGACATGAATAATATTCCCACACTTTCGTTTTTTGGATGTTTAAAAAAAATTACACTTGTTTCTTTTTGCCTATTTTGGTTATGAATATATGAATGCCAACAATTTTTTCCCATATAAATAACTTCTAGTAACATTTTTTTACTTTTCAACAATTTTTTTAAATTTCATGAAACTAAACTGTAAAAAATTTTACGGGACCGAGGGTGTAGCACAAGTTACTACGGAGTGATTGGTAATATCCATGACCAATCGACGTCAATAATGAAAGATTTTTATATTTGTATTTCAATAATGAAGGATTGAGACAAAATTTAAGACAAAGAAGATTTTTATATGTTATTCGCTAGAAGATAAGATTATTACTCCCTCTGTCCAATTTTAAATTGCTTGTTTGTCTTTTTTCTCCGTCCCAAAATAAGTTGTCTGTTACTTGTTATCGTAAACTTTTAAGAGTAAAATACCTAAATTACCCCTAAAATAAGTTACTCTTCTCCACTTTATCTTCTCATTCATCGTCACCCCTTCTAAAAAGTAATGACAATTTTAAAAAATCAACTCTATTTTTCTTTTTCTTAAATATGTCAACAGACGATTAAAAACGGGACAGAGGGAGTAATAAGTTTTATACATGCACGCGAGGAGGCGTGTTATAATATAAAAACATTAAGATTTTTCACATAACATTAAGAGGTAGGTTATATTTTGATTGTGAAAAGATGATTTATTTGAGATAATTTCTCTAAAGATTAAACCTACATTAAAATAAGACCTTCCATGTTTTTATCGGCTAAATAGAAGCATTGACACTATGAAGCTAGTTTCACAAATTTGTGTTATATGTTGGTATTTTATTGTTAGAATATAAATAACTTTTCCTGGGCCACAACCACAAACTTTAGTTTTTGGTTGAATTGGTTCCATGACATGGTAACGGAGTCTTGTTGACTAAGAGGTCAAGGGTTCGAAACTCATCAGCGCCACTCAGTTTCAAGAAAATTAAAAGGTTTCACGTGCAAGGCTCGAAAAAAACTGCGCCTCCACGCGAGGGGCCGTGTTAGAATATAAATAACTCTTTTTGTGCCACAACCACAAGCTTGAGCTTTTGGTTGAATTGGTTTCTTGATATTTACGATGTTTTTTGGCACTATACATTGAGATTTTTGGCATTGAAGTAATTTTCTTTCATTTCTTCATCTTCTTCCTTCTATTCTCTTGTCTGATTATCAAAGAATTCATTACAAAATCCAGCATTGCATCAGAGCGCGATTAATAATGG
Source organism: Cuscuta campestris (assembly GCA_900332095.2). Taxonomy (NCBI): domain Eukaryota; kingdom Viridiplantae; phylum Streptophyta; class Magnoliopsida; order Solanales; family Convolvulaceae; genus Cuscuta; species Cuscuta campestris. The sequence continues at coordinate 2,730,314 of OOIL02001452.1, read as the reverse complement.
ATATGCGCTTCAACTTGTTGCTCAACATTTTGTTCACAATTGGATGTTTCTTCAAACTAATTGCTCGTTAATCATCAATGGCGATAGAAACAGAAGAAACTTATGGAAGAAAATATCCTTCTAATCCATTATATCTCCATGTTTCTGATCATCTAAGTTTAGCCTTGGTTTCGAAGAAACTTGAAGGAGAAGGTTTCGAATCTTGGCAGAAATCGATTAAAAATTCTCCATTTGCCAAGAACACACTCAAATTTTGTCTATGGAAAGATTAAGAAACCTGGTGATGATCCAGTGTAGTTAAATGCCTGGAAACGATGTAACGACATGATAACCTCATGCATATTAAATGTTCTAAGCAAGGAAATCGGGAAAACGTTCTATACGCACACCCAATTGTGGATCTTTGAAATGAGCTTAAAAACCAACAGAACTCGGTTGTACCAGCTTCAAAAGAACATATACTCTGTTTTATATTGCACAAGGGAACTTAGATATAACTTCATGCTATGCAAAACTGAAATTCTGTTGGGATGAATTGGGGATGGTCTCCAAACCATGGCGGGCAAATGTGAGTTCTCATTGCATTTTTACGCGCATGATAATTTTTTTGTTGGCCTATAAATATAAATCCCGACAATACTTATATAAAACCTTCACCAATAGTAACGCTATCTCTTGCAGCAATCTCAAGTCTCCCATGTCTTCTTCATTCACACCCTTAACTCTCATGTTTCTCCTTCTCAGTTCCGCAATCCGCACACCACAACTCTTCATTTTCTGCAATTCCTCCGTCATCAACTCCATAATTTAAGGACAAAAATTCAACTTGAATTCGACTTTTACCAACCCAATCTAAAAATATCTGAACCTGATCCAAAGACAAAATATTCTAACTCGGTTCGCTTAAATTCAATCTGAAACCCAAACCGAACTCAACTCATTGTCATCCCTTACAGCAATGGTATCCTCACTGCAATGCAACTCCTTTTGCAATTTGTGTTACCATGTAAGACCAACCGAACCACACAAAAGTTACACAGAGACTCAATCACATATAAAAAGGAGGAGGATTACTATCATATACTACTATTGAAAAATCCATACACTGGAGGTGCATGATATGCCCAGACAACCATTCATCACCTGTAAGGATATGTTTGGAGCTCAAATGCATGAAGGAGAGAGTAACTATGTGGGAAAATATATGAGAAATTTGGAAGTAAATAAAACATGATGGAAAATAGAAGCATTGGCTTTAGATTCAAAACATTCTTTTTTGACCCCTATAAGTTTGAACTCGTCGTATCTGTCAGATTTTACCATATAAAGAAAGAAGTCTGAACATGTGTAAAAAAATTTGAAAACATTCCTCATATTTCATTTCCTTTGCACTCTCTGTAGCAAAACCAAACACAGTAGACAAACCTTCCTTGGCTTCTTTTTTTCCCCCTTTCACTAGCATTTTACATTATCCAAACAAACCCTAAGTTTCTGGAAAAAACAAATTCCATACAACAAGTACATTAACATTCGCAGCTCCATCAATTGATCAAAGTTGGCACAAAGTACTACAGAGAAATAACAAAGACATGTGTGCATATTGCTCAGTTACAATAGACATCACCAACCATAAAATTCCACAAAATGTAGGGTTTGGAGTTTGGAGAGGGTGTGCCATGTGTGTATGGATACCTTACCCCTAATGGCAAGAGACCCACAACTCAAACACAGAAGCAAGGCAAAAAAACCACAGTAGCACAAACAAGGTATGAGCATAGACAAAAGAAGCACACATACCGACTCTAAGAACTAGGACCAAATCACCGAAAGCACAACTACTTACTAAGGCATAAAAACACACCAGCATAAACCAAAAACTAAGATCAAGGATCTACCCAGCTAGCTACTCTAATCCTAGATCTTCACACATTCCTATCTATGGTGTTCCCTATCTATGGCAATATTTTCAGTATGATCCCAAAGTCATAGGTACTGGCAACATCCAAGATCTTACTTGGTCTATCTCTACCCCTTATCACGCCCATTACCGTAAGCCCTTTGCATCTCCTAATTGGGGTCCATACACTTGTCCTCCTAATGTGCTCAAACCACATCAACCTAGCTTATCGGGACTTCCCTCCAAAAGACCACTCCTCACCCTACCCATCAAATATAGATCTTATTAATGGGCATCTGCCATAAAAAAGTCATTAGTCATTATCCCATTGTTAAATGATCCAAAATCTCAGAGCGGAAATATATGACAGTATATTTCTTTCAATTCATCAAAGAGAATGAGGTATGAACACAGCTAAGTAGGCATTTCATTTCGTATCTACAGAATAACAGAATGAGAACCAGTGACTGCTACGCGAATCAATATATTCATATTTGATTATCATCATCATCACATAAAAGGATAAGGAAATTCAGCCAAGAAACTCAAACTCATCTTCCCTGAGGTGGGCGAAGAACTTGAGGGGTCCCTTGCGGCCGTCCATGTCCTCCACCACGAACTCCACTTTATAAGGAAGATTGGCAGAAATCTCCCTCCCCTTGTGAACCGCAACGTACTGTTTGATAACTCCGGTACGGCCAGTCAAATCGAACTCCGGCACTTTAGGCACGTGATACACCTTCAGAGGAGCCGTAACCCTAACCTTCGACCCGATTTTCGCCATGGCCGCCTTCAAACCTTTTACGCCGAGATCTTCGTCAAGATTCGGTGAATTAGCAATCGGTCCGGGAGATTTGTCGACAATGGTAGTGGAATCGGAAGAGCATTTTACAGAAGGGAAATGGAGGTTTCGGGTTGTGAATCTGACGTTGGGGAACGCCGGCGCAGGGATGGGGACGAGCAGAGAAGGGTTTCGTGAAGAGAAGTGGGCGGCTGCTGGCGGGCTTGAAGATGTAGCCAAGGCCATGACTGCGGAACTGATCAAATTGTTTGGTTGTGACTTGGGAGTCTTCTTCTTCTTCTTCTTCTTCTTCTTCTTCTTCTCAGTTTGAGATCATTTTGGGATCTTGTGGTGGTGACATTTAGGAAGATTAGTCCTTCAATCTTTTTGTTCTACTCCGGGGGTAATAGGATAATTATAGATCTTTCTTATTTTTTATGCAAAAACTATTTTATAAAAAGATTGATTATAGAATTTACTCTAAAAAAATTGATAAAGAGCCTATTTGAGAATAGCGTTAGCGATTAGCGTTAGCGTTTTGAAAAAGCTATCTACGGGTAGGGGTGTTCAAAAATATCTGATCCGAAATATCCGTCCACGATCCGGGCCGATCCGATCCGAAAAATGGATATCCGATCCGATATTTTAGCTTTCGGATATTTCGGATCGGATACCCGAAAAAAATAAGATCGGATATGGATTCAATTTCTGGAATTTTTCAGATAATCGGATATCCGATTTTTTTTTGCTATATGTTTTTGGAATTTTATGGATATATATTATGACTATATGTTTAAATGTAATCTTATGTTGATTTTGGAACTCAACCATTTTGGACTTTTTGCATTATTATTTTAGAACTTTTTGTTTTAATAGTGTTTTTTTGTTTGTTTAGGCAAAATTACCAAAGTTACTCCCAAATTAAATTTGGTGTCATTTTTTTTATTAGGCCATTACCAAGTGGTGGAATTTTTCTTTTAGTAAATCTATATTGAATTTGATATTTTGGGTTGATTTTGCTATTTTACCTTTTTTTTGTAAATTTTGGCTAAAAACTCAACTTTTCGGATAATTCAGTGATCCGATCCGAAAAATTGGGTATCCGAATTTTGGATATCCGAATATTTTCGGATCGGATATAGAATGAGTTTTACATGATCCGAGATTTTCGGATATCCGAATTTTCGGATCGGATCGGATCGGATCGATCCGATCGAACACCCTATCTACAGGCAGCGTTTAGTCTTAGCGTTTTCAAAGTAATCCGCACCGTTAAAATTTTATCCAAAACGCTAACGTTAATCTCTAACGCTATTCCCAAACAGGCTCAAAGATTCTCTGTCATTGATTTAATTTTTTTAATAGGATAATATGGAGTATTTCTTTCCTTCCAAAAATTTTTTATAGTTTGATTTTAAACATTTTGACCATTAATAGATACAGTATAAGTTTTATAAATAAATAATATTTCTTCTGTCCAAATTTATTTTCTTGTTCACTATCTATATGGTTAAACTTTGTTGGATTATTTCCATTTCTCACATGAAAAAATAATATAGTCACGTCACCTCTAGTTTTGTAGATTGTTTTTCAATATATAATTTTTATTTTTTAGTTCAACTTATTTTTTCATAAGAAAAGACTTGAAAATAAATTCAGTCAAACATCATAACGCATAACGAGTAAATAATTTTTAGACAAAGGGAGTATAAAACTTTGATATATTAAAACATCTTTAATTTAATTTAATTTTATTAAATTTACATTATAACTAAATACTTTTTTTCACAATTTGTGGCGAAATTTTTAAAATTTAATTGCTCTTTCCATCCAATTTAAATCGTATGTTTCGGTTAACGATGTTTGACCGAAGTTATTTTCAATAAAATTAATTTAAAAATTTAAGTTAGATTGAAAAATAAATTTTACATATTCAAAAACTATATCAAAAGTTATACGAAACAAGATGTTACATAACTATATTATTTTATCAAATGAATAGCAAGAATATAAGAAAAGAAAGTGAACTAAGTTTAAAACAGACAATGTTTTAGTAGCTCCTACAGCTATCATCTGTTCAATCTTATAATCGTATGGGTAAAACACAAGACCATGGGGGATTAAATCTTATAATCGCCATAGATCTGCACACTCGTCCATCTAGCACCGAAACATCGTGTTAAAACTCTAATAGGCCGAGAACAACGGGCAAAATATCATGTAAAATTAACTACTTGCATATAAAGTCGAGATTCACTTTATAACCCAAAAACTTAAGTTGATGTTTAGTATTTCACCCTTTTAAAAATGGTAATAGTATTTCCCTTTGTTTTCACAATAAAAAAGGAGATCGACACACATATAAAGTTTGTATCTGTTTCTCAAGCCCATCTACACATAGCATCTATTCCAAAGAGTACTTGGCAAAAAGAAGGAAAGAAAAAAGTGAAATTTGCACTAAATAGGACTATAAATAATGACTTTCTTAATCTAAGACTTAAATTTTTTTATTCCTTAAATAGGACTTAATAATGTCTTCGTGGAAGGAATAATGCCCAGTAATGATGGACATTTACTTGAATAATGACTAATTAATAATGACCAAAGGTCCTACATTGAGAAATAAAAACATATGGTCCTATTTAGGTAAAAAAAAGTGTTAGGATGGTGAAAACACAAGGGCACAATTGACATTTCTGCTGCAGAATAGTATTTGAATTAGATAGCAGTGTATCAACCTCCTCATCTATACAAATTCTTGTCAGCATAATAATAAATAAAAAAAAGTAAAGAAAACTATTGGTACAAACTACAAGCAATAACCTGTTACATTGAGAGATTCCTTCTAGTAGCTTCCATTTTCAACAAGAGATCTTTGATGTCTGATTCCATCCTCATCTTCATACTGAAATAGTCATGATAGGATCTTTCCACTGTCTGGAGCTCATCCCATTTCTGCTTCCTCATTTCCTCCGCCTCAGCCAAACGCAGCTTTGCGATCCGGCTCCCGAATTCCTCTTCTACCCTTTCGCTCTTTGTAACCGCGATTCGTTTCAGGGCATCCGATTCCCTCCTCGCATCGTCAGCGCGCGATTGGAACATTTTGGCCTCTGCCTGTTTGATCTTCACAATGCTCTCCAGCTCGTCAAAGACCGGTTCTTTTGGAATCATGAGACTTGTCTGTAAAGCTGGGCTCAGGACCGGTTTGTCATTCCGATTGGACTCGTAGTTTGAAGGTAAAGCCGCAGACTTCTCCAAGGGAGGGCACTTTTCGGAATAGTGACTCTTTGACCACACTGGCCCATAGCTATTGGATCCCACTATTCGGTTATTCAATTCGCGGCTTGTGCTCTCTAATTCCTTTCTTGGGACAATTGGCGCATTCCCGGACCTTACTGGTTCTGCTTCTGCAATCACGAGAAAAGGATGCGAATGAAGTTTCAGCAACACCAAAACTGGATATGCATTTCAAGATACAAGTACAAAGAATGTGATATCTGTAGCAGAATAAAATGGGGCATGAGATTGTTCCGATCAATTTTTCATTTTTTGTTTATTTTCTGTGGGTGGGGTGGGGGCTGCAAATTAAGAAACAATCTTCAAGCAAGGCTATGGCCAGAAGAAAGGCACGGAGAAATGCTTGGGGAACACAAGAATCGTCCTTAAGAAGAATGAGTGAAGTTAGCTCACGCACCATCTCGTAAAGGGTATTTTCATCAAACCCAAAGCATTAAATGAACCTTTCAGTGCACCTATCCCTGCCTCTAAGCTTAATTCATGTTGGTCTTGCAATTTTAGTTATGTAATGCACATGACAAAGGCAAATATCTTAACTCATTGTCGTATCATGATATCTTTCCATATATGTAGAAATATCCTAGTATGATGCAGGTTTAGACTTTTCATCTCATTATTTCTTTGTTTGAAGGTTTAGGCAGGAAGGGTATTTGACCTAACAAAATTGCCACTATGTTTTTTTGCATTACCTTATAGTGTTAACAAGATTTATACGATTAACTGGCACGATTTTGGGATTTAGGTGGTGGTGGTGGTGATTGGTGAATGAACACTCCGAAACCTTTTCAACTCAGAAAAGTCAGATCCGTTTTGTATGAATTAAGATCCCATTGGATTAAAAAGAAATGGTTATCAGCAAACAAACAATAAACGATAATATAATGACGATAGTTAAATGAGAAGACTCACCAGACAGGAATTGCATGATTTGATTTTTAATTTCTTGAAGGTCAACCTTAACCGATAACTTGGTCAGCATCTGAATGGCAATCTCATGTAACCTCTTGCCTCTCACATCTTCACTGGAAAAGAAGACTCTTCTCACATATTCAAGTTCCTTGGAAAGTGTTTCTGCACTCCAGTCCTTGGCAAAGTTCAGAAAAACTTCTTTGACAAAGCCAAACATCTCAGAAGGATGATCACATGCAACACAATGAAACTGCATCTCTACCGTACCACCGTGGGCCCCAGATGCACTTCGCCCATTTCTAATAAAAGATTCACGAAGCCCACAGTCCGCATGACACCAGTGCAGACACACATCACATCCAACCCAACTACATGTGTTAGAAGCCATATCAAACTTGGAACACACAAGACACATGCAAGCACTGCAGAAACCAATTTTCTGGGAGCAAACTCTACAGTCACAATCATCCACAGGAAGGAGACTTCGGCATGCAACGTTTCTACATCTCAAGTTCAGATATATCTCTGCCAAAACAGATGATGAGATGTCATAACTTTGTTGCAGATATTCTTGAAGGCCAGTTTTAAGAGATACCAATATCTCCAATTGAGTTCGGTGTAAATTCATTAGCGTCTCTGAGGTAGCATCAGTCCTCTTCTGGAGTGCTTTTCGAAGAGTTGTTAGCTGCCACTGCTTTCCAGGATTTGATATTATGTCATTAACATACTCTTTCAATGATACCAGATGTTGACCAGGCATTTCACTAAATCTCCTGGAAGTCACATGCAAAGGTTCGGAGACCATTGTCGTTATAATTGATTCAGTAAAGTCAGCTTCCGCTGTTAATCCATGTTCTTTCTCATCAATGTGATTGGATCTGCGTAAAAAACTGTTATCTTTTTCCCTCGAGGCATGCTTCTTCTTGTCCATAGTGTAATCTGATCCAGTTTCAAATGATCCAACACTCCGTGGAGGTGATGATCTGGCACCATTCATATAACGAGACCGTGTACCAGATACATGTCTATTAAAACTCAGTTGATGATCCAGTACAACAGGTGTTCTTGACTTTTCTTCTAGAGCACGAAGATGCTTAGCCACGGGTTGACCGGTTGAATTTCCTGCAGATGATTGGGACTGACGTTGAACACCAGCACCATTTGATAAAATGGTTTGAGATATTTGAAGTTCAGTGTCCTTCTGCTCGTTTGAAGCAAGGGCTTGCCAATCCACACCTTGAAATAAGGGTCTACTCTTAACAGATTGCTCATAATCAATTGAATTGTGTGTTAAAGAGCAGCTCGGGTTGTGTGTGAAGTGTTGTGATCCCGAGAAGGACATAGACATGGCAAACCCATCAGAGTTTGTTCGAAATGAGCTATCATATGATTGGAAGCTCTTGGCTTGACTTGGAGAACCAGGAGGGTCAACTGCATTTTTTGCACCAATGGGCAATAATATATTTGGCAAACTAAGAGAAAGATCAAGAGGCTCCAGAGCAAGCTTATTCTCATCCTTGGGCTTGTGAGTGCTCAAATGATCTGTTTCGTCGGGTTTCTTAACTGGACCAGATGAGAACAGATCAAGACCTCTTGCACTAGGCATTCCCATATCAAAGTCCCTAGAAGATGCATGCCCCTTTGAATCTCCTTCAAACCTGAATGCAGCTTCAGGAAAACTTGTAATTGTCACACTTTTCCCCTTGTCCTTGGCAGCTTGGATTCTATCTTCCTGCGCAGCAGACAAAACATCTTCAGAGGCTCCAGTTTCTTTCTCAACCTTAGCTAACTTGATGTGATCTGATATTTCCTCAGGATAAATACACTTCTTTTCATCTGGTTTTCTTGATGGCGAAGACTTCTCAGAAAGCATGACAAGAATTTCTTGCTGAGAAGAGGTACTTTCGTCATGATTATTCACAACCTTATCCATTTTATCAATTTCCTTCACATTTGTATCTTCATTCCAAGTTGTCCCCAAAACACCACTCTTGTCTTCAGGTAAATCCGTAACTTCCTTCAGCATACAATGGGCATTTTCAGACTGCTTCTCTTCAGACTCCACTCCAGTCAAGCACGCCTTATCAGATCCAGTCTTTTCTGCAAGTAACATATTTTTATCATCCTCTAATTCCTTACCTTGCATCTGATTCTCATGGTTAAGCTGCTTCATGGATGAGTTCAACCCAGGAGGAGTTTCACTTTGAACAGCAGTCTCTGTGCCAGATAATGGATGAGGATCAGGTTGTAATTCTCCCTCTTCCATCTCACTACTCTGGTCACTGCTATTTACTTGCATTTCTTCGGCTCTTTTGATCTCTATACTCCTTGATTGTTCACTCCCAGCATCTCTAAGCCCAGTTGGAGACTTTGCCCTAGAAACATCATCTGATTCAGTTTGAGTTTCTCCAACTAACTCACCGCTGCATTTAATCACTTCATCACCATCTTTTCCAGAACCAATCTTGCGCCAGGATGACACACTCCCCTCTCTCCGGGACCTGTCCCTCTCTGATCTAAATCCTTTCGGAATTTCCCTCCGTGTTGCAGAAAAGCTTTCAGACCGATGAAAACGTTCTGCACTATACCCTCCCTTAGGGGAAGAAGAGCTCGGGACCCCTCGCTCGTTTCCATAGCTGTACCGGTCATAGTTGTTCCGTCTATCATAATTGTCAGCATCAAATTCTGGCCGCTTTCTAACAGATCTCAAATTGTCTCTATCATCATCTGACCGATCATACCTAGACGACGATGAAGAAGGCATCCCCTTTCTACCACTCTCAGACTTGTAATAAAAGCTTTGGTGTGAAGAAGATCGATGCAAACTGGAATCCTCCTCCCTCCTTCCCCAATCTTTCGGCACAACTTTCTCTCCATACGAATCAAGATCATCGCTAGACCTCAACCTCTTCATCATTGACTCTATGAAGATAAAAAATACTCTACTTTTTAAGCGACTGTCCAACAAATTGCAGTCAAGTCTTTAATATTTTGACCTTTTCGCATAGCAAACATTGAAGAACAACTAATCTCAGCACCTCATTGCTTGAATCAAATACCAGGAAGAGGCAATATAATATCTTCAGGCTCGAGCTTTCAAGAATCTCCACTCCAATTCCTGTTCAAGTAGCATAAATCATAACAAAAGTAATAAATTCCAAGCTAGAAAATTCAACAGTGAAAAAAACAAAACGCAATTGAAGCAGGGGAGAGCAAAACCCTAATTTCTAGCTTATACTTGCACATCTCCATTCCAGAGCCTTTTTTCACCAAAATAACAGATCAAAAACTCAACATCCTAGCTTATAAACTGAAAAAGTGAAAATAACGAAAATCAAACAAACACAGACCACACATAGAGAACACAAATCCTTCCAATCAAATTTAAAAAAAAGCCTCCCGGAATCCAAAACAAAGAACTGAAATCTGAGAAGCTCCAGTTGAGAAATGTACCGCAGCAGAGCTCCGGACTCCGCCGGAGTAGGAACGGATCCTTCGCCGGGAGTTGTCTCCGGCACAAGGCTTCCCACAGACGTCTAAGGCTAGAGAGAGAGGAAGAGAGAGAGTGGAACGTTATAGTCAACGAGGATTTTTAACAGCGAAATGAGAGAGAGAGAGGAAATTTGGATACGCAACCTCAAGTGGGGCCCGTATGGGTCAATGTACCAAAGGGCAATTGGCTGTAAAATGGGGTTAAAAAGGAGTACTAAAATGCGCTTCGGGGTGTACGTTAGTCAAATCTGTTTTAGTCAACTCCGCTTTGAAATTTAAAGGGAAAGTTGAAAACCACTGCCCTTTCCACGTCACCCACATTTTCCTTTCATTCTTTCCTATTCACCTATTAGAGGCGGTTTGGATGGAGCGAAATTGGAGAGAAGGAAAAAATGAGTGAAAAAAAAAAAATACAAATTTTAAGAAATTTTTTCATGTGTCCCTTTCCTTTTTCTTCTTTATTTTGTTTTCATTTTCTTCTCATCCAAATTCCAAACCAAAGTTATTTTCTTCCCATTTTCTTTTTTGTTTCCTCTTATCCTCGCTTTCTTTTTCTCATTTTTTCTTTTTTATCTATTCTCTCTATCTTATAAAATCCGCACTCTATCCTTTTCTGAATGCCCAAATTAAGTTCTTCAATTTATTTTATTTCAACATTGTATTAAAATAAAAAAATGAAATTAAAATAAAAAATGTAATTTATATACACTATTTAAAAACTATTTCAAAATTTCTTCAAATTAAGGTGTGACAATAATATTGTATTTGATAACATTATCAATAAAAATGTACAAATAAACAAAAATTCTTGTAATTTATAAATAATGAACTATAAAAAAAAATTTAGATAGAAGAAATACTTTAATTGTAATTATTTATCCTTATTTACAATA
>OOIL02001452.1:2681164-2716072 GCA_900332095.2 Cuscuta campestris | reverse complement strand
TAATGCCAGTTCGATTTATATCGGTTTGGGTTGATACTAGTTTGGGTTAATCCACTCCCTGTATGTAATAAAAGAGGTATATATACAAGGGTCATCAATAACATGTCAATATATTCATCAATGTGTGTTACGATGTCACTATAAATTGTATATACTCTATATAAAAATATACCACCACATTAGTTTAAGTGATAAAATACGGAGTTTGTAAATGAAAGCAATTGTACCTATTATTCAAATATACTTTGCTTATAAGGACATTAAGTGACGAGCTATTTGATTTGGTTGGATTTGAGTCTATTTTTTTTCAAATTTGATCATTATCATGTATAAAAGAAGTAAAGTAGAAAAAAACATTAAAAAAGTATCCAAATAAAAACTCTATATTTTTTATCCCCAAAATTAAAATATAATGCCAATAATACTAATATATAATGCCAGAAAAATAGAGAGAAACCACTATAGAGTGTCATAATATTATACTTCAAAAACTCTTATTCAAAAAATAACAGTAAGAAACTCATCATATAAAATTTCGAAGATAAATACTATGTATTTTTATTCCTATTTGAATTGATTTCTTTACATTCCATAAACCTACTCCCTCACTCTATTCTTATATATCTTCCTAATTCAAACATCATGTATAATCTTTTCTTTTAAATTCTCTTTATTTACAAGTTGATGTATCAAAAAGTAATACAAATTACATTGTTTAAAAGTCAAAAATACAAAAATTATAGAAAATATAATGTGACAAAATATATAAACAAATACTCCGTTCATTCTTTAAAGTCCTTCCCATTTTGACTTTTAGGAAAATTAAGGGAAAAATATTTTTATGTTGACTTAACAAAAATATTTTTGATGTGATAGGTAAAAATAAGATATAATGGTATAATAGATTATTAGTAAAAATGTATGATGTGATAAGTTAAGTAAAAATTCATAAGGATAAATATAATTTTTTTAACAGCAATGAGAAAGACTTTATGGGATAAGAAAAAAGAAAGAAGAAGTGTATGAGACAGAAGAAGTGTATAAGATGGGAGGAATGTAAACTATCTACAAACATTAAAAAGAAAGAGAAATAATTTCCTCGTACTAACTAATAGTACAAGATCTTGTATGGTCAAAAACAAGTTGGGGCGAAAACTTATTGAGAAGAAAAAATAAAACATGATTAATATGTTTGCAATCATATGTCGGCAAGGAATGTATAGAAATACTCCCTCCGTCATAAAATTAACTTCACAGTTTGATTTTTGTAGTCAAACTTTTTAAACTTTGACCGTATATTACGGAAAAAATACATTGAATTTTCACATAAATTTATTAGCAATAGATTCATTTTGAAACATTGTTTTGAAATATATAATTTTTATAAAATATATTTATATAAAAATTGAGATATTGATGGTCAAAGTGTCGCATTGGAGACCGTGAAAAGTCAAATGAGAAGTTAATTCTAGGACGGATCATTTTGTGGCCAGGTGAAGGCCGGGCTTCCATGTCATAATGTGTTCACAATAGTACGTCCCGACCTTCCAAGAACAAATAAGCAAACAATAGTTTAGACTAGTTAGACCCGACAATCGGGTTGGAATCTTTTTAGTTCAGATCTTTTTCGGATATATATTATATATAAATAATATATATGTTAGAGTGCCATCCCACATCGAAAGTTCAAGAGTAAAATAATCGGTATATGAGTTCTTGAGTTGAACTAATTTATCAATTGAATTCAATCTTTTAATGCAGTTTAACCCAAGTATCTTATTGCCAAATCCAATTATCCACATTCAATCCTAAATTTATCATGGTATCAGAGTATGTTTTATTCATTTGAACATTTTCATTGATTATTTAATAAAATAAAATATTTTCATAACCAAATATTTTTGAAGAAATATTAACATAATTTTTAAACATCTCATTTTTTTATTTTCATATTCACCCGTCTCAAATTAAATTGACTATTTCCTATTAACAAGTCATATAACATTTACTTTCTTTCTATATTTTCATTAGTTATTTAATAAAATATAGTATAAACTTGTCATGTCTTATTTCGTAGAACCTTTGATATAATTCTTTGACATATGAAATTTGTTTGTAATTACGCTTCAATTCTCTAATAAATTATATTAGAAATTACATTGTTTGGCTATGTAGGATTCAAGAGGCAGTTAGAGGAATTAATACTCCTCAATTGGAAGATGGCTCAAGATTGTGAAAAGGGGGTCGGTGGAAGGTTAGTATGACGGTGAGTGTCCTTCAAAATAATAGGGGTGAGTGGAGAGGTGATTTTACAGCCAAGGTTGGTGAAAGGAGTTCAACATTGGTGGAAGATATGGACCTCTCTATTGGTATTCAGTTGTCCGAAAATTTGAGATCCAAACTAGTGCAGGTGAGGTTGTCCAGTGTATGGTTGTAAATAATTCACTTAGGGTCCATTTGGTATACAGAATTTATGGAATTGGAATTGAATTCGAATTGAAATTCCATAAAGATCCGTTTGGTATAAAGAATTGATAGAATTAGAATTAAATTAGAATTGAAATTTCATAAGATTCAATTCCATAAAATCGAATTCATCAATTCTAATTCATTTTTTGCACTACCAATTCCAAATCCACATAATTTTTGTGCTACCAAACACCAGAATTAGAATTGAAGTTCTCAATTCCAATTCCATAATTTGAATTCCGTGTACCAAATGGGGCCTGAGATACAATTCCATAGAATTGAATTCACCAATTCTAATTTATTTTTTGCACTATTAATTCCAAATCCACATAATTTTTGTACTGCCAAACACCAGAACTAGAATTGAAGTCTTCAATTCCAATTCCATAGTTTAAAGTGGCTAAATAATTACAGAAGGATCAAGATCAAAAAATCTGCCGCAAACAAAACTTTGTGGTTGGCCACCTTACACTATTAAGGTGAAATGAAGTTAAATAAAATTTCACTTTACATTTAAAAATATCAAAATACTTAATAAATATCAAATTACAGACACTAAATCACGACCCACTTAACAATCATTAAATAATGACTCAAATAAAAATTTTAATCATCAATGCAAGAGTGGTTTTTGTGATTGTCCTCAAAACTGCAGACTAATCCATAGACATATACTTCAAGACAGAGGCAGTATATGTATGTTTAATCACATTTTCTCAACCACGTGAAAATAGCAAAAAGAACATTTTCGACAAGAAAATAATGTCCATACTCTAACAATGGCATCTCTTATTGTATCTCAATTCGGTACCCCACTACCCGGCCATATGGAATGTAGGAGCAATGCCGTACATGATACGGAGTCGTAATTAGATCTTACATGGGAAAGGGAAAGTAATTGTCCAGTTAACACTAACAGTAGAGCTTAAAACGGTGGATTACCATGACATTACACCGCATTCCAGATGTGGGCGTGTTTGGGTCAAGACAAGGTAGGGAGTTTCTCATAAGATTAAAAGAGTAAAAACTATGAAACTTACAAACAGGGCATTTTGGACACCACTGGATTATACCATGACATAGGATTCTAATGTCATGAAACTTCACCCAATCTTAAAACACATTGTACTAGTCTCATGAAATTATTGTAAAAGGTGATTATATCAAAATGTTTTGAATAATTCCATGCTTCAATTAAATCTTAAGATGAAATCATGACACAATAATGTTGAGAAAGTTTTATTAGTTGTAACAACTCTTTGAACATAAAGGTGAAATAGTCTCAATAAAAGTAAGATTGAGATCATACTCCTCCATATGATTTATTCTCTCACATATCCTAGACGTTCCACCTTGTCGTGAATCACACTCAAACTATTTTAACTCCATATACAGAGTATTTTATTTGTTTGTATATTTTCATTAATAAATTGACAAAATAAAATATTATAGTCACATTTCATTTTATAAAATTTTTAATGTAATTTTAAACAATAGAATTTGTACCATCTATTTCTACATTAACTTGAAATTAAAACTACTCTAAAATGATGAAATTAAAAACCATAATTCACCTATTTTAGTCAAACCGTTGCATATTTTAGCCATGAATTAGATATAAGTTAAATATAATTAAATACTAAAAACTGTATAACATAAACTCAATTTTACTAAAATTTACATCATAAATAAATATACATTTTCTTTAAAATTCGTAATAAAAAAACAACCCAGTTTGACTTTAAAAAATTGACAAATTTGTGGGGAATTTCTGAGCTCTTCTGCTTGTAAAATTGTTAAAAAAGATTCAATAAAAAAAGATTTTTAAAGTATAGGGGCATCTGAATGCATACGCTTCATGAGATGAATGAAAACGAATGCCAGAATCACAGCGCCAATTCGTTGTCGGCAACGTACAGCGCTGATAACGCCATGGACAAAGCGTTTCAGAGACTCTAATTTGTTGCCTCTAAGATAAACACTAATCAAAGAAAAACGAAATCAAAGGCAAAAAAAGAGGAACGGATAAGACTCAGATTAATGTTTAGCATCAAAAAGCTGTTTGCTTTCAAAGTTTGATGGTATAATACTTCAATCATCACTGCCTCCAAAATCTCCATTGCAGAGTTTAACCAGAAAATCGTCGAAGAAGGAAAAATAAAATTTAGAAAAAGTGAAAACGAAAGATGCGATTCAGACATCCGGGAAGGACATAAACAGCATAAGCTCTCAAGCCCGGCGAAGGCGAAAGCTCTTAGGCGGCCACTGCGAATGTTCTGAGAAACAAGCCTTTCGTTTCTTCATCACCATCACATCATTCCATTAAACTTAATCAAATCAGATCTAATTAAAACGAATCAAAACCTCTTCAAGTTGAAAACACAGAAATAATTACGAAGAATTTCTGGAAACAAAAACAGAGAAGAAGAAGAAAACGGAGAGAAATAAAAGCCTCAGACATCCAGGGAAGGACGAAAGCAGCATACGCTCTCAAGCCCGGCGAAAGGCGAAAGCACTTAGGCGGCCACTGCGAATGTTTTGAGAAACAAGCCTGAAAGGTTTATCATCAACGGCTGCTAATAATAATAATTCAATGGGAAAAAGATGAACAAATCGCAAAGGAAAGAACAAATCTATGAAGACTTGGGATTCAGAACCTGCGATATGAAGGAGCCATGGGAGGGGATTTAAGTAGAGATAGGATGGGGGTATACGGGCTATGAATCTAGGGTTTGTGCGATCCCCAGGCGGCGGGGAGAGTTGAGCGCTGGAAAATTCTAGATGAACCAACCCTTCCAAATTTCAATGACCCGACCCATACGTTATACGGCTCCGAATATTAATCCCCGTTTGGCAACCCCTCAATCCAAACAAATGGAGTATAACTACAGTGAAATTTGCACTAAACAGGATTAAAACATAATTATTTTCCTAATTTAGAATTTAAACTTTTTTATTTTCTAAATAGGACTTAATAATGTCTTAGTAGGAGAAATAATGCCCAGTAAAGATGGACATTACTTGATTAATGACTAATTAATAATGACCAAAGATCCTACATTGGGAAATAAAAACATGTGGTCATATATTGAGAAAGTCATTATGTTTTAGTCCTATTTAGGTAAATTAGTCTAACTATGTTCTTAAGATAGTTTTGCAATATCCCCTCCCTTCTAAAATAATTTTTTTGGTTTAATTTACGATATTTGATTAAAATTATTTTTAACTCGATGCATTTGATTATAGCAGTAAAATTATTAAATAAAAATTATATCTTATAAAATTACATAAAAAGTCCTACAAAATAAGAGGAGACATAAATATATTATTTTATCAAATAATTAACGAAAATAGATAAAAAAATAATAATTAATATTTGATGATGAAAAAAATATTTACACTATCTACTAATGTACAAAGGTACAGTGAGAAAATGAATAGTGTATTTTCCCGCTAAAATGTACACGGGTATGGATGGGTCCGAAATGTTAGCTAATGACATGGGTAATCGCGTAACATGGGTGATTCGAAAAGTCCCATCATAGAAAAGAGTGAAAAAGTAAATTTCCACTTTATTGGTTAGTGAAAAAGTTATTTCTTGCATTAATTTTTCGCTACCTTAGTGAGTGGCGTCTTCTCTCATTAATATCAAGAACTTTTCTCTCATTCAATACCTAGCAGAGCTTTAGTGTGAAAAATTCTCTCACCCAATCTCGAAAAATGGCTTCAAACCAAGTCTCTCATTCTTTGTGAACAAAGCTGGCAAACATTAAGAGGGGGCCAAACTGGTATTGCCATCCACGTTCGAGCCGTTCGTGTCTATGAATTTGCTTCGTTTGGTAGGATTGGAGAATCCTTGGAGAGCATCTTCCATGACGATGAGGTTTCATTTCTTATTTGTAATTTGTATTAAAAAAATTAACTTCACAAACTTTTGTATTAAATTACACTGGCTTCGGTTGATCCGTTTAATTCGTATTATTATTTTTTACACTATAACACACACCCTGTAACACAAACCCTTATGACAAGTATTTTTTTATGTGTATCTTCGAAATTGTAACAGGATACTAGGATTCATTGGCAACTAAAGAAACCTTACAATCAGCGATATAAAACTCAAATTGTTGAGGAAGGTGTTTATGGGATTAGAAACCTTTTGATCCATGATAACTATCAAGCATTTATGGGATAAAAAAACCTTTCGAAATTAATTATCGTTTCTATTATTGAACTGTGGGAAATGAGATTTTAAAAAACTTTAAATACTTAGTTCAAATTTGCATTTTTTAAAGGTTTAATATATGATATTTTCTTATATTATTATAATTGATATAAGGCTTCTATGTCGGAATTAATTGTGGTTTCTATTATAGAACCGTGAGAAATGAGATTTTCAAAAACATTAAATACTTAGTTCAAATTTACATTTTTTAAAGGTTTAATATATGATATTTTCTTATATTATTATAATTGATATAAGGAGTGTATGTGTAACACTCGCCCTCCGTGGACCCGGTTCACCCGCGACCCAATGGACCGGTAGGGTTACATGGGCAGTCCGAGAACCGTCCGTTACAAAAACATTAATGATTATTTAATAAGAAAACGGTTACGTTTGATTAATGGGATATTAATGACTATTTATTATGAAAACGTTTGTTTTACTTGGTGAAATAAATGTTAGGAGTTATTCCCAAAAACGTGACTGATATAAACGCAGAGTAAAAGCGGAAGTAAATAAATGAGTAAAACGACAAAAGGTGGGTTTATGCCCAAATGATTAATTAATTTAATGTATTTAATTATTGAACTTGTCCATGCGCCGCCCATCTTCCCACCATCACTGTCCTCCAGGGTTGGCACCTATACCGTCCTGTCTACCTGCGTGTAGCAAAAACAACTACACGCTCAGCATAAGCTGAGGAGTGAATCTAACAAAAGAACATAAAGTGATAACTCATATGGCTATACACATATTAATACCTGTACTTTAACGTACGGAAAACCACATGTCTACTAACGGATTAATTTGCACTTGATGTGATATTTTTTACACATAACAAAAGGAATAACAACCACATTGAATGTTGATGTGACGTGGAACATACATGATGATGATGACCATATTGAATGTTGACGTGACATGAAACATACATGATGACAATATGACTTGATGCATGACTTATGATATTAGGGACACCCCTGACTTAGTCTCACTTGACAGGATCACCCCTGCACTCCGGTAATGCCCCGGGCTCGACAAAATGTCGCAAGTGAACTAGCAAAAACCGGGTGGTAGCCGTAGCCTGACTACCATGTACGTACACAAAGCCCACCTGATGAAAACCCGTTGGATCCCAAAGGTTCCTGGACGGGCCCACTGTAGTAGGCGCACGGAAGCCTGACCTCCCTACAGCGGTATGCACATGATGATAAACCTAGGACGTGCGTCTAGGATGGACATGATGAATACATGTGTCTAAATTGAACATGATGAATGCTTGATGTATTTACCTCTGGTCAACGCCAATAATATATCAAATAAATAACATACATAATGAGGATTAACATTTCATGCAACATACAAACAGATTCTGGGTCAAAATGGTCAACGGGGCTCGTTCTACAAACTGCTCGAAATACTGTCCGCGGAACGGTCGACCGTGCCCTACCGGCGGTCGACCGTGGGCTACACTATGGAGGTCTGGATGGCCGACGGTCCACCGTGGTCTTCCGTCGCGGCCGGCGGTCGACCGTCACGGTGGTGACCGTCGGACTGGCCATGGGAACGGTCCACCGTCCGTAGCGGCGGTCGACCGTCCTGATGAAAGTCTTCTGTCTTTGGCCCCGTTTTTATCCGTTTTGCAAACATAACACCTTGATTCTTTTTAGAACAATAATGTAAACATTGATAAACATATTCCTAGTGATTCCTAGGCCAATATTTATAAGTTTTACGTAGTGAACGTTTTGATGGCTAACCTACGAACATGTATAGATTCTACGTAGGTTGCGTACGATATTGCTATGAATATAACGACATAGATTATAACTAAATGTTCTAGAATTAGAGGGGACAACTACTCACCTCTAAATGATGTGTTGAAACTACGAATGGATGACGATGAACGAACAAATGAATGAACAGTTGAACGACGAACAATGTACGACTTCTCGTGTGAGCTTTGATCTCCTCTTCTACCTCCCCGTCTACTTGCCGGAAAACCTTCTGGAGCTGCTAAGGCCTGGCCGAACATGCAAGGGGAGAGGAAGAGATGGGTGTTATGGTTTGGGGAGGTTACACATGATGAGAGAAATGAAGGGGAAGAGAAGTTTTATAACCATGAGGAGTTATGGGAGTTTATGGAGAAATTATGATGGGATATGAATGGGGGGGGTTATGGGAGATGAAGAGTGTGGCGTGGGAGAGGATTGGATGGGGAGTTATCTCCCTAAAATTTACTCCGTTGTGTAAAACCTGAGCTGAACGGTATGCGGTTTTTCCCCGAACGAGTCCGAATTGAGATCCGTTTGTGTTTTTGGAACCAGACAGTCAAAATGCATTTAATGACATGCTCAAATAACTTTTCTAAGAACTTTATTTCCAAACTTCGAGATCCACCCCAATCATTAATTAATTTATTTAATTAATGTTGAGGGGTCCGTTATTAAAACATCTTTTACAATTAATGTACATTAGCTTTGAAAAGCCATCTAATGAGATCAAAAACCCAATATTTAGTATTTAAAACAATGAGTCTCAATAAAGAATTATTATTTATTTATTAAAAACTAGGCTGGTTTGTAGGGCGTTACAGTATGTCAGAAATAATTGTGGTTTCTATTATTGAACTGTGAGAAATGAGATTTTCAATAGTAGTAAAATTATTAAATAAAAATTATATATTTTAAAATTACATAAAAACTCCTACAAAATAAGAGGAGACATGAATATATTATTTTATCAAATAATTAACAAAAATAGATAAAAAAGTAATTAATATTTGACAATGAAAAAATATTTACACTATGTTTGTTAAGGAAGGAAGGGAATGTGTTTGAGGATTGTGTGTCCTCATGTAAATTATCGTGAGTATCTTGTTATGCTTTGTGCTCATTAAAATTAGAAAATAGTGAACTCATTTCTTGCAAAAATAAGTTGGTATTTTCGTGTGCCTAATAATTTTGAAGTTGCAATAAAGTAAAAACCAAAAAGCATCTTTTGGCTTCAATTTTTCTACTGCCTAATAACATTTCTTGCAAAAACAAATTGGCATCTTTTGTATGTAATAACATTGAAGTTGTAAAAAACAAAAAGGCATATCTTGTGCTTAATGACATTGAAGTTGTAAAAAAACCAAAAAACACATGTTGGCATCTCTTGTGCTTTATGACATTCTAAGTTGCAAAGAAGCATAAACTACACAAATGTTTTTGTCTTCAACTTCTCTCCACCAGCTTCACGCATTACATAGATGATATACGTCGTGCTCCTTTCTTGTTGTATAGTCGCTACAGTTTCAAAGTACATGTCTGCAATTTTACCCATATGTTCCCATAACTCAAAATTTGTGTCACAAGCTTCTTGGACAACAACTACATTTGGGAGAACCTGGTTAATACTCCGTATTTAATAGAGCTTTTTACACACCAACTATACTTTGAAGTGCCCCTCTCTTTTTGAGAAGTTGTTTATTTAATAGAGCCTATTTTTACTTTAATTATATTCTACTCGTATCTTTTAAATTAATATAAATAATTTATTTTCTTGTTCTATACTTTAATTTGTTGTTTTTTTGTTTTATTTTTTCCCGTCCAAACTTTTTTGTGTTAATTTTTTTCTTTTTTGTCTAGACTATTTTTTGTTTTTATTTACTTTTATGTTATATAAAACATAAACTAGCTTTATCTCTAAGAGAAAACTATATTTATATCATGTTGCTTCATATGACACATTATCAAAAAAGAGAAAGAAAACTTATTGTACAAATACCGTACTTTTACTTTTTTTTTTTATAATAAAACAACAAAATGATTTTATAAAAAGTAAAATAAAAAAACAAAAGGCATTACACACACCCAAACTAAAAAAAAGAAATTCGTGGGTTGCTTAGTTTCATTGTGTATGTGGTCACGGAATTCCCTCACCGTCACTCACGCACAACTCTCACAGGTAAGGGGGCGGTGTTCACCGATGAAGTGTCAATGCCACAGAGGATCACACCTCCCCTCTGAGGCATTAGTGCATTACAAACAGTCTAAGTGAGATCGTGCATGAGTATTGTCAATCTAAGGTGGTGCTAAGTGACTACTTACTTGAAGTGAGTAGAGCGTTACACATACCTTAAGCAAAGTAGAGAATATACAAAGAAGAAAGTGTGGATAGGAGATTCATGACGTACAAATTAATTACATTGTTGGTATACTTCAAAAAAAAAAAAATAACGTGACATTAATTAAGTTGCACAAAGAAAAAGAAGATAAAAAGGGAGCATAACCGGCCACCAGCCTTATCCAAACACCCACGTGTGTATATGTCTGTCCATCCATCCACCAGACCATAAAATCAAGAAACTTCCATTAACTCAATGCCCCCAAACAAAGAATAAAAAGAAACAGTAGATGACGAAGGAGATGGAGGCGGTTCACAGCTTCTTCTTCCTTCTTGCTCTGGGTTTCTTCTTCTTACTGTGGAGAGCTTTGGTTTGGGTTTGGTTTAAACCCAAGAGATTTGAGAGGATCCTGAAACAGCCAGGCCTTAAGGGCAACCCTTACAGAGTCCTCTCAGGGGACATGAAAGACCTTGCCACCATGACAAGTGATGCCACTTCTAAACCCATGAATCTCTCTGATGATTACATTGCCCCCAGAATCATCCCCATTTATCTTCATCTAATCAACACATATGGTACCCACTTCTACAAAAGAGTCAGATTGTGAAATGCCACAAAATGTTAATAGTTTTACTGATTTTGGCCAATGTAACTTTTGCTGGTTTTGAAACTGCATTTATGGCTGCAGGTAAGAATTGCTATGTGTGGATGGGTCCAAGTCCTATGGTGCTCATCACAGATCCTGGTTTGGTAAAGGAGATTCTCCATAAACATAATTTGTTTCAGAAGCCTCAAAGCAACCCACTGGCAAGGAAGTTAGCACTAGGAGTAGCCAGCCTGGAGAAAGATAAATGGGAAAAACACAGAAGGTTGATCAATCCTGCCTTCTACACTGAGAAGCTCAAGGTGTGTTTCTAGATATCACTTTAGCCACTCTAGATGTTCCTATATCATTGTGATTTTGTCTGGCAGGTTTTCTTTTTGAACACTAATAACTCTATTAGAATGTACTCCGTAATATCTGTTCATACATTCTCAACTTTTTGAAACATATAGAGTTACTACCCCTACTGGGGTTCGAACCTGTGACCCCACCCCTACATAACCATATTTTAGCACTCATTTGGTTGAGCTTGATGTATAGCATAGTTTGTAAGGCAGTAAGGCGAGGCGAGGCGCCAATATACATTCATACTGCCTAGGCGACTAGGCGGACGCCTAGGCCACCTATATATATAAATATATTTATACACACACACACACACATATATATATATATGGCACAACATACCACAATATTATAAATAATAAGGCACAACATATGAAACAAAAGTCCACACATAATCTGAAAAAGAAAGAAGGGTTCACAAACATTTAGAAGAAAGTGAGTCGGCAGATCTGGAATGGGAAGAGGCTCTTGATCGAGCCTAGAGATAATTTAAGTTAAATCTTCTTAAACTCTTTAAAATAGACTTGCAAAATACTTGGGCTGCACTAAAAGAAAATGGGATACANATATATATATATATGGCACAACATACCACAATATTATAAATAATAAGGCACAACATATGAAACAAAAGTCCACACATAATCTGAAAAAGAAAGAAGGGTTCACAAACATTTAGAAGAAAGTGAGTCGGCAGATCTGGAATGGGAAGAGGCTCTTGATCGAGCCTAGAGATAATTTAAGTTAAATCTTCTTAAACTCTTTAAAATAGACTTGCAAAATACTTGGGCTGCACTAAAAGAAAATGGGATACACTAAAAGGATGGGCTGCACTAAAAAAATAGGCTGCACTAAAAAAAATAGGGCTTTTCATAATTTTGAAGTGAGCCAAGGCGTCAAGGCGAGAAAGGCCACATAAGGCGAGGTAAGGCGACACCTAGGCGAGCGCCTGACCGCCTTAGGGTTTTCTGGGCGAGGCGAGCAACCAAGGCGAGCAAAACATAACGCCTTAGCGCCTAGGCGACGCCTTACTAACTATGATGTATAGCAAAGTTCTTTCTATCAACAGCTAATGCAGCCAGCTTTCTTGCTAAGCTGTGGTGAAATGGTTAAGAAATGGGAGGGGATGGTCTCACAAGGACAATCTTGCGAGCTTGACGTGTGGCCAGACCTTGAAGGCATGACCTCCGACGTGATCTCTCGGACAGCATTTGGGAGCAGTTATGGAGAAGGAAAGATGATTTTCGAACTCCAAAAAGAGCAAACCGTGCACTTTATGGAAGCTATACGCCAAGTTTACGTACCCGGGTGGAGGTAATATGTAAACTTCATTAATTACCATGTGTCAATGGGAAATGCATTCTCATAGACCAACATGCAATGCAAAAGTTCATTTCGTCCCATGCCATTGCTGATTTTTGCCAACCAAGAGGAACAAAAGAATGAACGCCATCGACAAAGAAGTGAGATCATTGATCCGGGACATCATAGAGAAGAGAAAGAAGGCAATGAAGGAAGGAAACGCTAGCAATGAAGACTTGTTGGGCATATTATTGAAATCCAACATGGAAGAAATCAGAAAACAGGGGAAAAAGGAGTTTGGGATGAGCATTGAAGATAATATCAAGGAGTGCAAATTGTTCTATTTTGCAGGACAGGAGACGACTTCTGTGTTGCTCGTCTGGACTATGGTCCTTCTAAGCAGATTTCAAGATTGGCAAGAATGAGCTAGACAAGAGGTGCTGAATGTGTTTGGTCGGGACGAGGACCCAGATTTCGAAAGACTAAACAACCTTAAAGTTGTAAGAGTTCTTGACAATCCCATGCATGATTTCTTCCTACTAGTAGACTCTGAGCTTCTTTAATTAATGAAGTAGAAGTTAGTCAATCAATGCAACTTTTGACGTTGAGCCTGAGGTCTCTTTGGAAACAGCCTCTCTACTTTCGAGTAAGAGAAAGGTCTGCGTCCACACACCCTCCCCAGGTCCTACTCTTGTGGGATTCAACTGGGTTGTTGTTGGTATAGTAGAATTTGACTCCTGACATTCATTCTCTTTTAAGGTGACAATGGTCATGTACGAGTCGCTAAGGCTATACCCGCCAGTAGCTGATGTGGCTAGGAGGACGGTGGAGGAGACGAAAGTGGGGGACATAGTTTTTCCTCCAGGGGTAATGTTGTCATTACCAATACTTCTTCTGCATCTTGACATCTTGACACTGAGATATGGGGTGAAGATGCAAAAGAGTTCAAACCAGGCAGGTTTAATGAAGGGGTAGTGGCAGCAACAAAAGGTAAAAACGCCTTCCTTCCATTCAGAGGGGGGCCTCGAATATGCATTGGCCAAAACTTTGCTTTGGCGGAAGCTAAAATGGCCATGGCAATGATCCTACAACGTTTCTATTTTCAGCTCTCTCCTTCTTACGCTCACGCTCCCATTTCAATGGTTACAACTCGACCTCAGAATGGCTTTCCCCTGATTCTGCAAAAGCCCTAACGTGCCACCTTTTTATTGCAAAAAAACTATTTTCGAGTATCCTCGATTTTTATTAATAATTCCTGATAGAATTTAGGATGGGTATGGACAACTGGATTGGGAAATAAGACACTTGAGATGAACCACATTAAAAGATTGAATTCAATCGTTTAGTTAGTTCAACTCTAGAGCTTATATACCGATTATTTTACTCATAGATTTTCGATGTGGGATGTACTCTAACACTTTCCCTCAAGTGGACAACCGGGCCATTTTGAATCTAACCGGTTGACCACTTGCAAATGAACTCTCATTCCCTTGAATTTTTTTTTTGAGCGCCAACACCTAAAGGACCACGAGCCGCTGGGTATGAACTTCCAGACGAGCAATCGTGTTAAACAGGCCACAGGCCGTTGGGTACAACCTCCATACGGACAACTGGGCTAAAGACTAACGGGCCGCTAAGAATGAACGTCTAGACGGACACCTTGACAAACGAGGTGGGCTAAAACTAGCTCTGATACCATGATAGAATTTAGGATGGGTATGGGCAACTGGATTGGGAAATAAGACACTTGAGATGAACCACATTAAAAGATTAAATTCAATCGATTAGTTAGTTCAACTCTAGAGCTTATATACCGATTATTTTACTCATAGATTTCCGATGTGGGATGTACTCTAACAATTCCCAAGTTCGAAATATACTCCGGGGTCCCATCGATTTTTTGGTAAGAACCATCAGGTCCCACATTTGTAATTTGTAATTTAACATTTAAAATTTCACCAACACATCATGCTAGTGGAGCCAACTAAACTCATCTATCAATTGGAACAGCGGACACAAAGAAGGAATAATCAACAGTTGAAAGCCAAAATTATAGTTCTATTTCAATTCTATATGTAAATTTCCTAGTTATATCAAACTAAGGATATATTTGGAAATGAATTAAAATTCAACTCTATTGGAATTAAATTAAAATTCAACTCTATCCAATTCAATTTCATAAAATTTTAATTTTAATTCTGCATATCAAATGAAACCTAAGCATAACTTGATCCTACTCTTGTGCGATTGAACAGGGTTGTTGTTGATGTAGTAGAATCTGACTCTTGAGCATAGTTTTCAGAACTGGTCGGATAGGTAGTTCAAGTGGTAAAACCCGTGTTTCACGCATATTTGAAAATTCAACACACACACACATATATATATTATATATATATATATATATATATATTATACACACACACATGAAAAATAATACTTCCTTTATCTATAAATAAATAATTTATGATGTATTACTAAATTTATAAGTAATTTAATTGTTCGAGTAATATCATTAAATTGAAACAAATGGCTATTTAAACAAATAAAACAATACGTAGTATAAAATAAGAGGTGATATTTTTTGTTTCATAATTAACACAATTTTTGTTTTAAAATAAATTTTTTTTACTTTAAAGTCAACTAAACTTGCATGGTCCAATTGATACGGGTGGATAATGGGTCAGGAGGATTGGGCAGGGTGGTATGAATTATTAATTTTATATAAGGAGCATTCACGGGCTTCACTGAAACAAGTATGAACAGCAAACATGAAACATTTATGGATCTGCATTCCCATTTGCACTAACAGACAAGAAAGTCAAGAAGATAAGGTGGGGGGTGGGTGGGCCACCATATGTCTGACTTTACCTGTGATCTAACGACGTTCTTGTCTGTCCTATCCACGGGTGCATAAAATCAAAAAGAGACATCCATAAATAAAGATTCTTAAACAAACTACTCCAACAGTAAGACTGATCGGAGTTGGGGAAGATGGAGGCGGTTCACAACCTCTTACCTGCACTTGGTTTCCTAGCATCCATCTTCTTCCTCTCATTATTATTGTGGGGAGTTTTGGATTGGGTTTGGCTTAAACCAAAGAGATTGGAAAGGATCCTCAAGCAGCAAGGCCTGAAGGGCAACCCTTACAGAGTCCTCTCAGGGGACATGAAAGATCTTGGGAGCATGATAAGGGACGCCACTTCTAAACCCATGGATCTCTCTGATGATTTCATTACCCCAAGAATCATTCCCCTGTTTCTTCATCTCATCAACAAATATGGTACCCACTTCTTGTTTTCATCTTTCTCTTGTTTTTCTGAATCCAAGTTTCATCCTAAAAGATCAACCTGTATCAGATAAGATCTGTTTTCTATGAGTCACTGTACAGTAAGTAAGAGCACAGAAACATGAAACCCCACAAACCAAGGACTAATAATACGCTATTAATGATTTTGGTCGGTCGTTTGATGCTTAGTTTGAGTAATTTCAACCATCCCAATGTGTCTTTTGCTGGTTTTGAAACTGCAATTATGGCAGGTAGGAATTGCTATGTGTGGATGGGTCCAAGGCCTATGGTGTTCATCACAGATCCTGATTTGGTAAAGGAGGTTCTCAATAAACATCATCTGTTTCAGAAGCCTCGAACCAACCCACTAGCAAGGAAGCTGGCACAAGGACTAGTGAGCATTGAGAAAGATAAATGGGCAAAACACAGAAGGTTGATCAATCCCGCCTTCTACACCGAGAAGCTCAAGGTCTTTTTCTGTCACTCTAGATGTCCCTTTATCACTCTGAGGTCGTATAGCGGTTAGCAGTTTGTAGGGTGGAATAAATCAAACTAATGACCAGAAGATATTGGGTCTTCTTCTTTTAATCTGAAAATAATAAGAGTAAAACCCGATCACTTTAAACCAATCCCGGCCTGGCATGATACGATGCAATCTCAAATATTCAACAGGAACATTTGAATCTTATTTTATTTTGATTAATTTGTGCAATTATGCTTGCTTGGAAAGATATTTACGGGTTTCAATTGTTTGGGAATTGTTACATGTTTTTTGTTCCAACAATGATGGATTCATAATGAGTAAAAGATACAAAAACCTATCCAGGTTCTTTTCAAAGAGTAAAAGATACAAAAACCTATCCAGGTTCTTTTCAACCTGGTTTTTACTTTATTTGGTAAAATTCTTCCTATCAACAGCTAATGCAACCAGCTTTCTTGCTAAGCTGTGGTGAAATGGTAAAAAAATGGGAGAGGGTTGTCTCACAAAGACGGTCTTGCGAGCTTGACGTGTGGCCAGACCTTCAAAACCTGACCTCCGATGTGATCTCTCGGACAGCATTTGGGAGCAGCTACGAAGAAGGAAGGATGATTTTTGAACTCCAAAAAGAGCAAACCGTGCACTTTATGGAAGTTGTACGCCAAGTTTATGTGCCCGGGTGGAGGTAAGTAAAGTTACAATGGTAATAGATATTTCCTTCTCATAACCAAAAAGTTCATTTCTTCCTGTTGAGGATATTATCCCTCCCACATCATAGTAATATATTTGCCAATTGGTTTTGGGTTGGAATCTTATAATTCTACATGACATCACAACTAAGGCTTAGAAGCTCAAAATAGAAGCTCAAATCTATAAGAATATTATCACACATCATGAACCCATCATGAACCCAGTCTAATAAAAGACTACTCGTATAATTCTACATGACATCACAGCTTAGAAGTTGCACTTGAGGGTGATGTTGGGGATATTATCACACATCATGAACCCAGTCTAATAAAAGACTACTCGTAATTCATAAGAATATGAGTTACTTATTGTATTGCCAATAAGTTTTGGGTTGGAATCTCATAGCTCTACCCTTCCCATGACAGATTTTTGCCTACTAAGAGAAACAAAACAATGAACGCCATCGACAAGGAAGTGAAATCATTGGTCCGAGATATTATAGACAAGAGAATGAAGGCAATGAAGGAAGGGAATGCGAACAACGAAGATTTGTTAGGCATATTATTGGAATCAAACATGGAAGAAATAAGAAAGCAGGGGAAAAAGGAGTTCGGAATGAGCATTGAAGATGTCATCGAGGAGTGCAAATTGTTCTATTTTGCAGGACAGGAGACGACTTCGGTCTTGCTCGTCTGGACTATGATTCTTCTAAGCAGATTTCAAGATTGGCAAGAACGAGCTAGACAAGAGGTGTTGCATGTTTTTGGCCAGGATGAGGAGCCAGATTTTGAAAGACTAAATAATCTTAAAGTTGTAAGTGTTCTTGATAGTATCATGATTTCAACAGCATTGCTCTTCCTTGTACAGTCTGACTCTTGGCATTCTCTTTTTGTGTTCTCTTTTCAGTTGACAATGATCTTATACGAGTCTCTGAGGCTATACCCGCCAGTAGCTGGTCTCATGAGGAGGACTGTGGAGGAGACAAGACTAGGAGATATAGTTTTTCCTCCAGGGGTAATGTTGTCATTACCAATACTTCTGCTACATCTTGACACTGAGATATGGGGTGAAGATGCAAAAGAGTTCAAACCGGATAGGTTCAGTGAAGGGATAATGGCGGCAACAAAAGGTAAAAACGCCTTCCTTCCATTTGGAGGGGGGCCTCGAATATGCATTGGCCAAAACTTTGCTTTAGTGGAGGCTAAAATGGCTATGGCAATGATTCTACAACGCTTCTCCTTTCATCTCTCTCCTTCTTACGCTCACGCTCCCATTTCAATGGTGACAACTCGACCTCAGCATGGCGCCCCTCTCATTATGCAAAAGCTCTAATATGTCAACCCTTTCAGTTTTCTTGCACCATGTATGACTTCACTGAAAATTTTGTATTGTATGTAATTTTATGAGCTACTAGGTTCTTCTAAACTGGCGGCCACACCAAACCCCACTCCCTCCGAACCACCATTCCCCCTGCATCACTCCATTCCCCCATTCCCCCTGGCCTTTCCTTCTTTTGGGTGACACCTTCAAGCTTTTGAAGGTGGATTATCACTCAAAGTAGAGGCACTGGGGTGGCGTGGGCGGGTTTACAGTTGGAGGTTCTGGATGGGGTTTGATAGGGGTTAGGGGTAAGAACCACTCTAAGATCGAACATAGTACTGTAGATCCTCAAATCGATCCATTGTCATAATATGACATTGAAATTCAATGTAAAAAGAACCGTGGTGTTGACGTGAACGAACTATAAAGACAATTTTTCAATACAAAATTAAACATATCGGTAATAATCCTCTCGAACCGCCTTTCAAATTAGTAAGAAAGAAACAATCTTTTTTGTATGAACTACTACATAGAAAGAACATTTCCATATTCTCTCAACAAATTTGAATCACATTCTTTAAATTATTTGAGACATCAAAATGAGGCTCTTTTCAGTATGGAAAGAGAATATACCTGCATATTCCTAAAGTGTGTTAGTGTTAGAATATAAAAACAGTCTTGGGCCTACCGCCACACGCGTTGAGTTAGTTTCTTGGCATGTATCAGAGCCTTGTTGATGGGTTCAAAATTTCGCGCCACCCAGATATGAAGATATTAAAAATTTCACGTGTATGACTTGAAACGGTCACGCCTACACGTGAGAGGGTGTGTTAGAATATAAAAAAATCTAGCCCCACATACTTGAGCTTTTTGTTCATTTGGTTACTTGACAGCTAGCTTGGTTTATTTAAATGAAGAAAAAACTATGAACCTTTAACCATTAGACTACAGGAAATACTCAAGAAACCCCAGGAAAACAGACCATTATGCGTACAATCGATGCTCCCAAGCATGCAAACAAAGTCCCGTTTAACGACATGCCTCGCTTGTAACTTTTCAATGTCACTCATTGTAGGCTTACGTAAATACCTTTTATGATAACGTCGAATAGTAGCTTTAGAAAATTTATAAACACATGACCTGATGCTCCGAGCCGACATCTTCAAGTATTCTTCAAACATATCACTAGTCGTACTGTACGCCATCTGACGAAGCACGGCAGAGCACTTCTGGACGCTGCTAAAATCACGCCAGCCTCTCGCATCAAAGCATTGAGTAAATCAAGGCACCTCGCGTTCAATATCGGCGAGTATGCGTAAAAACAAAGAACGACTCATCTCCAAACGAGTACTAAAATCCTCCGGTATGTAAACACGCGGAGTATTGAAGTAGTCGTTGAGCAGTGATTCGTGTGCAGCCGTCCGATCACGATTTAAACGCTCACGTCGTGTCAAGCGCGCGTAGGGACGATTCTGCTTCCTCTTGTTGGTCTTGTTGCCACCATTGGTAACAACCCGTCACAAAACAACAAAAACTAAGAGCTCTTCTTTCATCGTCAGATGAAGATGATCTCATTTTTGAGTATTTTGTAGAGAGAATTAAAAGAAATATAATATATTTTGGAGGAATTATAGAGAAAATGAGAATATGTTGTGTGTAATTATTGTGTTAAAAATAAGGAGTATTTGAAGTATTAATAATTTGGACCATACCTCCCCCCCCCCCCAGCGCTTCGTCCAGTTTGTAAATTGCGTTCCCTCTATTGCGATCGATGATGGATGAGGGGGGCGGTATTTAACACCCTCCCGGCGTTAAAACCACGTGACACAGTGGGCGTTAAGCCCATTTCCGATGCTCTTTTGTTTGGTTGCCAAAAAAAGGTTCCTACTTTTTCTCCTTTTCCGTAAGAAATAATAGCCAACCAACCCAAAAAAGTGCACACAGATCTTATCCTATCTAAGAAGGGTAGAAAGACGGGTTCCACGGTCTCAAGCATCGAAGACAAAAACAATAACGATTCCAAGAGCACAAAAGACAATGTAAAATGATTGCAAAGACCGGGAAATGTCTAACCAAGAAAGCTGAAGTGAAATAAGTATGAACAGCAAACTTTTATCTATCTGCATTCCCATTTGCACTAACAGACAATAAAGTCAAAAAGATAAGGTGGGGTGGGTGGGCCACCATATGTTTGACTTTGCCTCTTTTTTTGTCAGTCCAAAACCACTGGCACATAAAATCAAAAAGAAACATCCATAAATAAAGATACTCCCTCCGTCCCTAAATATTTGCCATTTGTATTCCCGAGGCAGAATATCAAGTTCTTTCAATTCATTTTATTTACATATTGGCATAGAAATAAAAAATAAAATTCACATATCAAAAAACTACATGAAAAGTTCTTCGAAATAAGAGGTGTCAAGAATATTTTATTTTATCAAATAATAAATGAAAACGTAGAAATAAACAAAAGTTCTCGCGACTGCTCAAAAAGCAAACGTTGCAAATAATTTGGGACGGAGGGAGTACATAAACTAAAAACTCCAACACTAAGACTGCTCGCAGTTGGCAAAGATGGAGGCGGTTCACAACCTCTTACTTGCAGTTGGTTTCTTGGCATCCATCTTCTGGGGAGTTTTGGATTGGGTTTGGTTCAAACCCAAGAGACTGGAGAGGATCCTGAAACAGCAAGGCCTGAAGGGCAACCCTTACAGAGTCCTCTCAGGGGACATGAAAGATCTTGCCACCATGATAAGTGATGCCACTTCTAAACCCATGGATCTCTCTGATCATTACATAGCCCCAAGAATCATTCCCATTTATGTTCATCTAATCAACAAATATGGTACTTCCTGTTTGCTTTTTCTTTTCTTTCTTAGGTCAACCTGATATGTTGATTGACTCATATACCCTTTCTGGTTTGATGGCATGGCAGGTAAGAATTGCTATGTGTGGATGGGTCCAAGGCCTATGGTGTTCATCACAGATCCTGATTTGATCAAGGAGGTTCTCAATAAACATCATCTGTTTCAGAAGCCTCAAAGCAACCCACTGGGAAAGAAGTTGGTCCAAGGACTAGCCAGCCATGAGAAAGATCAATGGGCAAAACACCGAAGGCTGATCAATCCTGCCTTCCATACAGAGAAGCTCAAGGTGTGTCTCTGATGTATTTTTTAATTTCACTTACAGAATCACTTCAAATTTGAATGAGTTTTTGTTTGTAGGCCCAATATGATATGACCTCTAGATCATCAAGAGAGCCCTAAATTGGTTTTTACTTTATTTTGTAAATTTCTTCCCATCAACAGCTAATGCAACCGGCATTCTTGCTAAGTTGTGGTGAAATGGTAAAAAAATGGGAAAGGATTGTCTCGCAAGGACAGTCTTGCGAGCTTGACGTGTGGCCAGACCTTCAAGACTTGACCTCCGACGTGATCTCTCGGACAGCATTTGGGAGCAGCTACGAAGAAGGAAAAATGATTTTTGAGCTCCAAAAAGAGCAAACCGTTCACTTTATGAAAGTTGTGCGCCAAGTTTATGTGCCTGGCTGGAGGTAAGTAAACTAACTAATAACTATGTTGGTTAGAAAAAGGTTTGTCATGAGCCTGCAAGTTCATTGCTTCCCATCGCAGATTTTTGCCAACTAAGACGAACAAAAGAATGAATGCCATCGAGCAGGAAGTGAAATCATTGATCCGGGATATTATAGACAAGAGAATGAAGGCAATGAAGGAAGGGAATGCTAACAACGAAGATTTGTTAGGCATATTATTGGAATCCAACATGGAAGAAATAAGAAAGCAGGGGAAAAAGGAGTTCGGGATGAGCATTGAAGATGTCATCGAGGAGTGCAAACTGTTCTATTTTGCAGGACAAGAGACGACTTCTGTGTTGCTCGTCTGGACTATGATCCTTCTAAGCAGATTTCCAGATTGGCAAGAAGAGGCCAGACAAGAGGTGTTTCATGTTTTTGGCCGGGATGAGGAGCCCGATTTTGAGAGACTAAATAACCTTAAAGTTGTAAGTGTTCATGACAGTACAATGCATGATTTCTTCCTAGTAGTAAACTCTGACTCCCGACATTCTCTTTTCAGGTGACAATGATTTTGTACGAGTCTCTAAGGCTATACCCACCAGTAGCTGGTCTGGTAAGGAGGACGGTGGAGGAGACAAGACTAGGAGATATAGTTTTTCCTCCAGGGGTAATGTTGTCATTACCAATACTTTTGGTACATCTTGACAGTGAGATATGGGGTGAAGATGCACAAAAGTTCAAGCCAGAAAGGTTCAGTGAAGGGATAATGGCCGCAACAAAAGGTAAAAACGCCTTCTTTCCATTCAGTGGGGGGCCTCGAATATGCATTGGCCAAAACTTTGCTTTGGTGGAAGCTAAAATGGCCATGGCAATGATCCTACAACGCTTCTCCTTTCATCTCTCTCCTTCTTACGCTCACGCTCCCATTTCAATAGTGACAACTCGACCTCAACATGGCGCCCCCCTCATCATGAAAAAGCTCTAATATGTCACGTTTTTCTTCCACCGTGTATGACTTCACGGTGTGAAGGACCTTTAAACGCGGTTTCGCTATGCAAAATTGATAATATCTATACATAATTCTCTCGTACTGCTTCTCAAACTAATAATAAAGTACTGCTTCTCAAACTAATAATAAAGTGACAATCTTGTATTCTTGTTGTTTCACCATGCATAAATTGACAATTAGATATCATGGCAAAGATCATCTGGAAATTTAAACATACTCATAGTATATGAAGGAATGGCTTGAGCTAATGCCTTAATCAGCACCTCCCTCCCTGACCAGGACAAGAACTTCTCTTTCCACCCATTTAGTCTCTTCCCCATCCTCTTCTTGATATTCAAAAAGGTTTCTTTTTTGAACTTCCTATGAAAGAAGGTAAACCCAAGTAAGATTCAAAATGGGGCACCTCTCTCACTCTTAGGGTTTGGCACACCTTTGACATGAATATTTGTTGCGAGCTAACCCTTTTTGTGTATGAAATTGATTGCTTATCTGTCAAAATTGCATTTCTAAATATGGATTATTGAATAGTTTACAAAATGGTTTTTTTTATAAAAAAGAATACGCACTTGATTTGGTTGTAATTAGGTGTGATTTTTCAATTTTTTTATTTTTCATATTTGAATCTAAAATCTAATATTTCTCCAATAAAAGGCATGCACCATACATTCAAATATGATTATCTCTACACAAAGTACACATTATTCCTCAAACTATTCTTCTACTTCTTCCACCGAATATAAATTTACATAATTGCAAACCACGCTTGCACATAATCCGAGCCAGTGCGAAGCACATGGTAAATAAACTAGTAATTCAATTTATAGTAATGGTTTTAATCAACATTGATCTCGAGAATTCAGGTCCAGACGAGAAAAAATAAGCACTTAATCCTAAACTTAAAATATATAAACTATTTTAAAAAAACAATTAACATAATAGTAATAAACATAATAAAAAGAAAAATGCATCGTTTACCCCCCGAACTCTTTGAAATTTGCATGGTTTACCTCTGAACATAAAAAAATGCATTGTTTATCCTCGAACTCTTCAAAAATTACACAATTTACCTCTGAACATACAAAAGTGTACCAAATACTCTTGAACAATTTAAAATGTTGCAACATTGGTCCTAAAATGCTAGATAGGGAGTGTGTTGCTCCCACGTATGGAAATTGCGAGTAAGATTCATCTAGCCCTTGTGAATTCTCAAAAGTAACTTTCTTCAAAATTATCATCTTTATTTAAATGTTCAAGGGTAAACCATACAATTTCCAAAGAGTTCGGGGGTATTTGGTACACTTTTTAATTTTTAGGGATAAACCGTACAATTTGTGAAGAATTCAAGGGTTTTTGGTCCAATTTTTAATTTCGAGGGTAAACCATGGAAGTTTCAAAGAACTTGGAGGTAAACGATGCACTTTTCTCCATAATAAAATTATAGTAGTATTATAATTAAATAGCATAATAGCTACCGTAAAAGAACAATGTTTCCAAAATAACTTGTGTTTACTCGTGTGTTTTCATTAGTTATTCGATAAAATAAAATATTTTAATCACATCTTGTTTTGTAGAACTTTTGATAGAATTTTAAAATATAAAATTTGTACTTTTTATTTCTATACCTTTTTAAAGATAAAATCATTTTAAAAAATATGTAAAAAGGTAAAATCATTTTAAAAAATATGTAAGTTTGCACATTGTTTGAACAGAAAATGAATTTGAGACGAGGGAGTATATATAAAAGAGTTGTGCTTTCATGATCATAAGATTCACATATAAAATGTGGACTTTACCACACTTTTAGTGGTTGACATATGGATCTTTTATTTTTTCAAAAAGCCTAATTCAGCCATGGTGTTTATATACTCCGTACTAAGATTCATAAAAAAGAGTGTGGACCTTAGGACAGTAGAACAATTTGCTTTTGTTAAATTAAGCGAATTAATTATGATTGTGTCATGTGTCATACCACATGAGCATTTCATTGCCAAATACTATGTCACATCATATCATTACTTCCTCCGTCCTAAAATTTTCTTCTCGCTTCTGTTTACGAGGTTTGACCAACTTTATTTTCAATGCAATTTATTTGATTGTAGATGTAAAATCAAAAAATAAAATTTATAAATTTATATAGCTCTTCGTTTTCTAACTTTTATACCAACGTGTTTTCAAATTTAAAAATATGTTTTTTAATCTATATAGATATTTTATTATTTAAATAATTTTATATTAATTTTATAAATAATAATTTTACAAACACATTTTTCTTATTTCATTCACTTTTTATTCTGTTTTTTTACTATTATCTACATATTTTTTCCAAGTACTAATAATTTTTGTGTGCATGTATAATTTTCATTTTGTGACTATTATATGTAGTAGTTTTAAGTGAAAATTGCACTACATAGGACTAAAACATAAGTCATTTCCCAATGTAGGACTTAAACTTTTTTATTCCCTAAATAGGAATGAATAATGACCAGTGAGAAGATTAATGTCCAAGTGATGCTGGACATTTAGTTGAATAATGACTAATACATAATGACCAATGATCCTACATTGGGAAATAAAAACATATAGTCCTATATTGAGAAAGTCATTATGTTTTAGTCCTATTTAAGTAAATTACCCTAGTTTTAATTAAAAACCCCTAGCGTAAAAGTTTTGATGCAATTTTCATTGCATGCACGTATAACATCAGTGACGAAGAACTGACCATGTTATACATGTTTTGTGCTACGTATGCAATATATGTGAATTCCACGAAGATGAACGAATTGCAAGACGTGCCCAAGTCCGTAATAGAGTGACGAATTGCACGTATAACATCAGTGACAAAGAACTGACCATGATATCCATATCAAGGTCACCGATGATGAACGAATTGCAAGACGTGCCCAAGTCCGTAATAGAGAAACACACAATAACCTAAAAGTGAAGATTAGTGTTACTTGTAGCATTTAGATTAGTGTTACTTGTAGCATTTAGATTAGTGTTACTTGTATCATTTAGATTAGTGTTACTTGTAGTTTATATTTCTTTATTTTAATTTTATACAATAAAAAGAAGGGGAAAAAATAAAATTTAAAAACAAAAGAACTGAAAGAAGAAAAAACTAACTTGAAATGAACCCGAAAGAAAAAATTAAATGAATTAAAAAAATTAATAAACCCGGGAACAAAAAAATATTTTTTTTAAAAGCTAAGATAGAATTTCTAATTAAGCAGTAATCATTGTAAAAGGAGTGAAGCACTACATGTGTGAAGTGAGTAAGATGGTAAGTACACTAAGTGCTGATGTGACACAGAATAGCTGCAGATTAAGAGTGAGTGGCAGTGGGGAGGAATGACTTATATTTCTTTCGGAATTAATTCCTCACGTGGGTCATGGCTAGGGGTGTATACAAACCAAATATAATTAATTTGATTCGTGATTCGTATTCGAAAAAGATGATTCGTATTCACTTTAATCGAATTCAAATCCGAATACAAATCAAATTTTAGATTCGATTTATATTCGAATACGAGTATTAATAGATTCAATTCGTTTATATTTCAAATTATTCGAATAGTATAAATAAATAAACCCAAATAAACCCTTGTTATTTGTATACCTTGGATTAAATATTTTAATGGTCAAAATCCTTCCATTTTCAAACAAACCCAATCTTATCTATTTTATCAATCACCGTGTTCACCACCGCGTACACTTAAGGCTTCTTCTTTCAATTTTATCGGTCGTCCTCATCGTCATCTATCGACTTTGTCTTCCAGCATAACACAACGTGTCGCAGGCTTCCATCATTCATCTTCCTTTCCAGTGTCACAAGCTTACAGCGTCAACCCCATATTTTCCCTTTTTCAAGTATATTTTGGGGACGTTGCTTCCAAATTTATAGCAGTTTATGTAACTCGTAGCTTAAAAAAATTATAATATACTATCTTTAGAAAATGTATTTAAAAAATTCTACTATTTTTGAATTTGAATATTTGAACATGAACTCGAATACATATATATGTTGGCGAATCAAATACGAATATTTCTTAAATTTTAAATTATATATGAATTCGAATAAATATTATTTAAAACGAATACGAATCGAATAATGAGATATTTGTTTCGATTCAATTCTTATACACCCCTAACCATGGCAAAGACAAGAAAAATAAAGAGGATGGGCCATGACCGGTCCTGAAGAATCGATGGTCGTCGATGAGACAAAAAAATGGGTCTTGACCCAAACGAATTAAAGCATATAAACGATTTTCTTTAAAACGATAGTTAATATTATAGTAATACACATAAAATATCGTAATATTGTAATTAAATGAAGTGTCGTAATACCTACCTTTAAAATTAAGTTTTAAAATTTTTTATCAAAAAGTATAATATATAATTAAAAAATTAAAAATATTCAGCCTTGAAAAAAATAAGCATGGGATACCTTGATCCAACCCTTGAACCAGCCCTAAGGTAGGCCATGATATGTTTGACTAGACCTGTTACCCAACGACACGAGAGTCCCATCCACCAGAGCATCAAGTCAAAGGAAGCTTCCATTACTAAATAAATACACTCCCTCCCAAATTAATTGCGGAGAATAAAATTCGACATAGTGAAATCCAAAGGAAGCTTCGATTAGTAAATAAATACACCCCCTCCTAAATAAGAGTTATTTTTCTCTCGTTCTGAGGTCTACAAGTAAAATATGGATCTTTTACATTTTTCATAGGCTGATGAATGAGTATTTTCTTTTTTATGAAAAGTCCAATTCATTTATGATATCAATGTACTAACGTTCATAAAATGAACATGAACTTTATCAACCGTCGCGCCGGATCAATTTTTTTTCCAGACTCCATTGTTCGGACGTCCATAGTAACTGGCCGCAGCGCGACTCTATTTCCTTCGGTTTTTCCTTCTCCATTGCAAATGCCCTAAGTATCTCTTCTCTCCATTTTATATTAGACTACAATTGTCGCATTATAAAATAAAATCTCGTGTTTTATAAAATTATTTTATTTAAAAACTGGATTAAAAATAAAAAAACAACATTTACATATTAAAAAACTTCGTAAAAAATTATACTAGTGACACGAATAGTTTATTTTATCAAATAATCATTAAAATTAAACAAATACTCCCTCCTTCAATCAAAACAATTGACACCATCAACAATGTTTGATTGAAACTATTTTCAAATCATTTTTATAAAAAATAACGTGGAATTAAAAAATAAAAATTATATATTTAGAAACTATATCAAAAGATCTACAAAATTAGAGCTGACATGACTATATTATCTTATCAAACGGGCAAAGAAACTCAGCAAACAAAGTAAATAGAGTTTAACCATGTGAATTGTGAATGGAGAGATACTTTTTGGATGGAGTGAGAGGAAAAAATATTATAATCAATTTCGGGATGTGGGAGTATTTAATACTCCGTAGTATTTTTAAATTTAACTCTCTCCGTCTTAAAGCATCCTTCCCATTTTGTCTTAAATACTCTTCCCATTTCGGTTTACGAAGTTTGACTGAAGTTATTTTCAAGTCAATTTACGAAGTATTTGATTATAAGGGTAAAATTCTAAAATAAAATTTATATATTTAAAAACTATATCAAAAGTTCTACAAAACAGGTCACTTGACTATATTATTTTATCAAATGACTAATGAAAATAAGATTAAAAAAAAGTGATTAAAGTTTAGTCATGTGAATAGTAATTAAGAAAAAATCTGACATGTCATTTGACTATATTATTTTATCGAATGACTAATGAAAATAAGTTAAAAAAGTGATTAAAATTTTGGTCATCTAAATAGCAATTGAAAAAAAAAAATCTGACATGACACTGAGCAGGCACTTGGAGGAGGGATGAGGGGAACCATATCCAATAGGCTTAGACCACTCCCAACAATGTCAAAATTAAAAGGGTCGTGCTAGTGAGACTTCAAAAAATCCACAGCTGGGCAATGATTATGGCAAAAAAAATTCTCCCCCATCTAGAAAAAACTCACTGCTGGGGTTGCTCTTAGGGGTTTGCAATCCAATAGTACTCGCAAACAAGAAAAAATTATAAAGTGGGTGGGTGGGCCATCAATCAAAAGAAGCTTCCATTATTAACTATAAATAAACTACTCCGACAGCAAGACTGATTGCAGTTGCATTGCATTGAAAAATTAAGATGGAGGAGGTTCACAGTTTCTTACTTGCAGTGGCTTTCTTAGCATCCATCTTCTTCTTCTCATTCTTACTATGGGGAGCTTTGGATTGGGTTTGGTTTAAACCGAAGAGATTGGAGAGGGTCCTCAAACAGCAAGGCCTGAAGGGCAACCCTTACAGAGTCCTCTCAGGGGACATGAAAGATCTTGCCACCATGATAAGTGATGCCACTTCTAAACCCATGGATCTCTCTGATCATTACACACCCACAAGACTCATTCCCTTTTATCTTCATCAAATCAACAAATATGGTACTTCCTGTTTGTTTGTCTTGTCTTTGGTCAACTGAGGTGGGACATTAAATATAATATTTTCTGGTTTGATGCATGCTGACAGGTAGGAATTGCTATGTGTGGATGGGTCCACGGCCTATGGTGTTCATCACAGATCCTGATTTGGTAAAGGAGGTTCTCAATAAACATCATCTGTTTCAGAAGCCCCCGACGAACCCACTGGTAGGGAAGTTGGTCCAAGGACTAGGCAGCTATGAGAAAGATCAATGGGCAAAACACAGAAGGTTGATCAATCCAGCCTTCCATACAGAGAAGCTCAAGGTGCGTTTCTTTAGGTGATATATTTTATTATTTCAGTTATTTCTTGCGGTCGCTTTTGGACATTATGTATGCTTTTTGTTCAAAGGCATGTTTATGGTAGATTACTTTGGGAATCTGCAATGTTTGTCAAAATTCTCAAATATATTAAGTGTAAGGATGTTGGTGATATGTAGCATTTACAAACCTGTTTATAAGATGAGCGGAAGCAAATTCTTTTTGACAAATATCTCCCAATCAACAGCTAATGCAACCAGCTTTCTTGCTAAGTTGTGGTGAAATGATAAAAAAATGGGAAGAGATTGTCTCGCAAAAACAGTCTTGCGAGCTTGACGTGTGGCCAGACCTTGAAGGCCTGACCGCTGACGTGATCTCTAGGACAGCTTTCGGGAGCAGCTACGAAGAAGGAAGGATGATTTTTGAACTCCAAAAAGAGCAAACCATGCACGTTATGGAAGTTTTACGCCAGGTTTATGTGCCCGGGTGGAGGTAAGTAAACTTAATCACTATGTCGATAGGATCTGATTTCTCATAGACATGCAAGTTCTTCATTGCTTCAAAATTGCAGATTTTTGCCAACTAAGAGGAACAGAAGAATGAATGCCATCGAGAAGGAAGTGAAATCATTGATCTGGGATATTATAGGCAAGAGAATGAAGGAAGGGAATGCTAAGAGCAAAGATTTATTAGGCATATTATTGGAATCCAACATGGAAGAAATCAGAAAGCAGGGGAAAAAGGAGTTCGGAATGAGCATTGGAGATGTCATCGAGGAGTGCAAATTGTTCTATTTTGCAGGACAGGAGACAACTTCTGTGTTGCTCGTCTGGACTATGATCCTTCTAAGCAGATTTCCAGATTGGCAAGAACAGGCCAGACAAGAGGTGTTTCATGTTTTCGGCCGGGATGAGGAGCCAGATTTTGAAAGACTAAATAACCTTAAAGTTGTAAGTGTTTTTGACAGCATCATGATTCCAACAGCAATGCTCTTCCTAGTAGTAAACTCTGACTCCTGACATTATCTTTTCAGGTGACAATGATTTTGTATGAGTCGCTAAGGCTATACCCGCCAGTAGCTGATCTGACGAGAAGGACGATGGAGGAGACGAAAATAGGAGACACAGTTTTTCCTCCGGGGGTATTGTTGTCATTACCAATACTTCTTCTCCATCTTGACACTGAGATATGGGGAGAAGATGCAAAAGAGTTCAAACCAGACAGGTTCAAGGAAGGGGTAGTGGCAGCAACAAATGGTAAAAACGCCTTCCTTCCATTCGGAGGGGGGCCTCGAATATGCATTGGCCAAAACTTTGCTTTAACGGAAGCTAAAATGGCCATGGCGATGATCCTACAACGCTTCTCTTTTCAACTCTCTCCTTCTTACGCTCACGCTCCCTTTTCAATGGTGACAACTCGACCTCAACATGGCGCTCCCCTCATTATGCAAATGCTCTAATATGTTACCTATGCATGACTTCTCAGTTCCTATGCAATGTGAAGTCACAATAAACACTCTTTTACTCATAATAAATAATACGAGTACGATGTACTCCCTCCATCTTTTAATTAAATGTATGGTTTGATTTAAATAAGTTTACATTTTCTTTGTCGCATACATGTGTTTCTAACTTTATTTGTCACAAATAAATAAATTTGAACAAGAATCTATTTTAAATATATTTAGGGCCTCTTCTCTTTGCATTGGTTCTGACCTGGATTTTAAGATGTAGTCTGACCTCATTTAATTGTAGCAAATGTTGTTTATGATCTAATCTGGTGTGATTCCAACAAGAATAAGTTAAAGAGAACAGCCTCTTAGTTTCTAACTATATTTTGAAAAAAGTTTCCAACCAAGTTTTGTGTTTAAATTTAGCTAAATCACTAAAATAAAAAACATAGCTATAACTGTTTTCTATTAGTTGTAGTTTATAATAATTGTAGCTTATAAAAAATATAATATGAAGTTCTCGTCACTGTTTATGACCAAACAAGAAGTGGGATGACTATATTTTATCAAATGAGCTACGTTAATAACAAAGAAAGTTGAAAAAATTTGATCATGTAAACAATGATCAGAAACTTTATTTTGAGATGGAGGGAGTAGGGAATTAGTAAATCAAGACTTTCGTTGGTGGTACAAATGGACAATGAGAATATACTTGTGAGAGCATGAAAGATATAGCTAATGATACAATAGTACAGGTAATATGACTGACCTGGAATTCATTTCTTTAGATGGCTAATCTCTATGAACACAGGCTAGATAGTAGCAAAACCATTGGCATATACATAGTCACGCAAATGGAAAATCCGTTCCAAATGTTCTCATTCAAATGGCGCAGCATCCGAGTCTTCTATCTCTCGTAGCAATCCCACTTCTTGATCATACATCTTATAGATCCAATCTTCGGGATTCTCATTCCGGATTAAGTTGTGAATGGTGCAAAGAAGTGGACTTCTACCCCATGATGATAGAGTGATGCTTGCATTGTCTTAATGTCTACATTTAAAATGAAGACTTTCTCACATTGTTTATGGGTTTTCATGTGGATATTTTTTTATTTTGCAAAAAGGTCCACTTCTCTTATGCTACAAATGCACTAAGGTCCATAAAATAAGCATGAACCTTAGGTCCACGGAAGAATTTACGTTTGTTGTAATCAATAAAATGTACTACAACAAACTACGGAGTATAACAATAGAGAAAAGTTCATCCCCGGCTAAAGAAAGGAGCGGGGAAAACAGCTTAAGCTCTCTCCACATATTTTCCACAACACCAATGTATCATGTTACGCATAAAATTTCCATTTATTCAAAGCAATACAAGGAATCTGATTTCAAAAAATGCAGATTATGAACTAACATGTAATATTCAAAATTAAATTACAAACATTTTAATGTGATAGACACTGCTAAATGCTACATATTTATGTATATAAAACCCTAACCTGACAAAATGCAGATTTCATTGAGTAATACTCGGTAAATAGTATTAAAATTTAAAATCTTTAAGGCAATACTCCATAGATACTACCAATTTTTTAAAAATAAATACATACAGCCAAACCAGCCTGATGTCAATAATAAAATATAGAATTGAAAACCTGGAAAATAATATGCTATAATGAAGCAAATAAGATCTGTAGAGTGGTGTTTTATGCACATCTTCAAAAATTAGAGGTTAGTAGAAA
The DNA here is from genome assembly GCA_900332095.2 of Cuscuta campestris. Classification (NCBI taxonomy): domain Eukaryota; kingdom Viridiplantae; phylum Streptophyta; class Magnoliopsida; order Solanales; family Convolvulaceae; genus Cuscuta; species Cuscuta campestris. Next base: position 2,682,728 of record OOIL02001452.1, on the reverse strand, counting down.
ATCTGTAGAGTATTAGTGATTCAGATTTGGAACTTCGACAATCTAAGAATTCAATCAATGATGAAAACATCTAATAATCGTGTCTCGTATATGGATAACTGGAATAAGAGGCGATTTTTGTTTCGGAGTATTTGATAATGTCGGAAGTTGGGCAGAGAATTGTGAAGATGAAACATGAAAATAATTCGAGTAATAAACTTGAAAAATACCTGGATGGATGAATATGGAAGAAAGGTGAATTATCAGGTGGGAAGCAGGTTGAATTGGAAAAGCCGAAAAGCCACTCCCCAATTTTTACTCCGCACTCGCGGTCTTAGATAAGGAGTATAGTGAAAAATTAGTTCACTCCAAATTAGTCCTAGGTTCCTCTATTTTCAAAAACAAAAATATCAAACTCTTACATTTTGTTGTAAAAATTAAGAGGAGACATTCGTCTCTTGTTCTTATAATGATCGTTTAGAAAATGTATTTTTCTTGTTTTGTATTTTTGTTTGTACCGTAGTCATTTTTAATTGTATTTATTTTTTTATATCAGGCAAATAATTATGAATTTTTGAAAAGACAATACATAAAAAGTTGAAAAAACTATGAAAAAAAGAAACAAAGTGAAGAAAAAGAGAGAAATAAAGAAGAAATAAGAAACTAAAAAAGTAAGCCATGAGCTATATTAACATAAGACTATAAGAGTAAAATAAGAAAAAAAAATTAACGGTCATTAACAAAATAAAGAACGAAATGCCTCCTATCTTGACAACCAAATGTAAAGACCTTTGATGTCTTTTTTCATAATAGAAGATCTTGCGAGTTATTTCAATAAAATTTGCGTTACACTTAAATAATTTCGCACACATACATATCTATTTTACTTTTTTACAGTGATGTTCTCTTATTTAAGCCAAGTTCTCCTCAACTTATATTTTTACTTATTACTTAAAAAAATCTCTCTAGATAGAAGTAAAAAAGTATTAATGTGATCAGTCAACCGTCAACGATCTGCGGTGGTACTCTAGTGGCTGGCGGTGACGGATGACAATGAAGTAGTGATAGCATAGTAGTTACAAAATGACAATGTGGTAAGTGTGACAATGTAACAGTGACAGTGTGAACCATAATTTTGAGAACCGGACCGGTGACCGAACCGGTCAACGTACTGGTTCACTGGTTCACTAGTCGAACCAGTGGTTCAACTGGTCGAACCGGTGGTTTAAACATATTAATAATTATATATATATATACACACACACACACACTCTCTCTCTCTCTCTCTCATATATAAATACATAAAGAGAGTAATTTATAATATTTGACTAAATTTATATTAATATACTTGAGTTATTTTACTAAATTAAAAGATAAAATTTACTATTAAAAAATAATATTAAAAAAATATCAATGCTTTTGTGTTTGACTCATAGCTATATAATACGTAGTATTACGGAGTATTTTTAAAATTGAAAAGGAATATTTATTCAATCTTTTTATTAATTATGAAATATTATAAACAATTATACAGATTTGTAACAACAAGTACCGTTAGTTGGATGGTTAGGAACTCAACCAAATA
>OOIL02001452.1:2556465-2678403 GCA_900332095.2 Cuscuta campestris | reverse complement strand
ATTTTCCCCCACTTGAAGTACACTCCAATGATTGGCCCATTCCCCAGCTTTGTCTGGTTGCTACTCTTTTGTGGACTGGTGCATACTCCTGCAATGAATGTGCAATACAACAAAAATAAAGTACCACTACAATTATTGCCCCCACACTTCTCTCCAGTCTCCATGGTGTCAAATTTAGACCCGACCGGAAAGTGACCGAACCCAAAATGACCCGTTAAAATTGGGTCAAACCAGACTGCATCCAAACCCGCAATGTTAATCCAAATTATTTTATAAGGTTGGAGGGAGTATCACATATAAAAGTGATAAAAACCATTCTATCATCTTAGTTTCTTATTACTCCATTTGAATGTATAATATTTCCTTTCCTAACTACTCCCTCCGTCCCACAAAAAAGTTCCCATTTTGACCATAAATTGGTCAAAGAGTTACATGCTTTGACCATAAATTAAATATAATCTAAATAAAGAAATGCTAAAAAAATTTGAGATATCAAAAATAGATTCTAAGATGAATCCAATTATATTAAATTTATTTTATAATTCAATATACTTTTCTCACAATTTGTAATCAAAGCATGTAAATATTTGACTAAATACTATTCAAAATGGAAACTTTTTTGTGGGAGGGAGGGAGTATTATTTTACTATATTTTATTGTCATTTGTCTTTTTAATACTTTTATATGATCCGTAATTAAAAAAATTTGTAATTTTCAATAATAATTTTATATTAATCTCAAAACTAAATAAAATTGTAAAAGAAAATAAAATTCCATAATAACATAATAACAAGTTACATTAATATAATTAAATTATTAAGTTTATTGTGTTCTGTCAAAAAAATTAATTTTTTTACGCAAAATACAAGTGTTAATATATGTATTTAAATATATCATAAAATAAATGCCCCCAATATGTTTGTTTAACACAAACCCAAGCACTCTTAGTCATGAACAAGCATCCCTGATCCGGCCCTGACTCATACCCCAACCTTACTTGCTTGGTTGAAAGCTCTACTTGAAACACTACTTATATTACTCCGTATTAATATGAGATGTAATGACTAATGAGAGCATCAAATTGCTCATTTTCCACCATTTCTCTTATTCATAAAAGCTCTATATCACTTGGTAATGCCAATTTCAAGCAAGTAAGTTTATTTACTTTGGCCTCATTTGGGAACTACACTTTCAATTAGTGTGTTGTGAATTATTGTTTATTGGTGCTGATTAACATTGAAAGGGCGAAGTTAAACGATGTCTTTATAGCCTTTTCAAAACACTGAGTAGCTAGGCGAGATTTTAGAGAACATGTACCTCCATTTTTGTAATTAAGTCCTCTGCAGTGTCACCTAAGACCACAATGCATCTTGCTAAATCATCTATGAAACCTTCCTCCACTCCCTTGTCAAAAAAGGCAAGCAGGTCATCATAATAGCCGTCCACATTTAACAGCCCCACCTGTCCAAACATTTAATTTGCAAATAAATTGTTGCTGGAAAATTCATTCCCCGGATCCTAACGGAGTAAATAAAAGGAAATCATACTGGCTTTTCATGGATTCCCAATTGAGACCAGGTTATCACTTCTAACAATTCCTCTATAGTCCCATACCCACCTACACATATTCAAGTCCATGAAAATATGCATTTCATGATTTGTGTGTGTGTGTGTGTGTTTTTACAACTTTTCTGTGTGGTTAGATGATTTACCAGGTAGTGCAATGAAAGCATCGGCGTGTTTTTCCATTTCTGACTTCCTCTCATGCATGCCTGCAACTATTTTTAGGTCTCCAACAGTTTCTCCTGATATCTGTAATATGAGTAAACCTCATGCAGGTGCTGGTTAAACCATCTAATAAGCAATAACAACGCCGAGCCTTTAAAAAGGACCCGATTGACGTTGGACCCCTTAATTGTTTTGTATAAGGACTAAGCAGAAAGTTTAGAGAGTTTAAGTCAGTCTCCACTTTTCCTTGAATGTATAAAATAGTACCTCACGCGGAGAGAGGGCCTTGGGAATTACTCTAATGAAAGGGAGAAGAATAATGAGAAACTGAACTCATAATATTTGAGACACAAACTGTGTGATGTGAAGAGAAAAACATTGTGATGAAGGGTACCCTAGAACATGAAGCCCTCCATCAAAAACTGTTTTAGAGACTAACCCCATCAAGCCAACGCTTCCTCCGCCATAAACAAGATTGATTTTTCTCTCAACCTGTAATTAAAGTACTACCACACACTTCAAACTCACTCCTAAAACAATTAAATGTGCATTGTGGTCTTAAAGAAGGGTGAAAACATTATTTTTTTCAAAATGACAGACATGGTAAAACAAACTTTTGCCAGCTTCCGAATGATACTTATCGTGAACCATATGGAGTGAGTAATAAGAAGCCATGTTTGGAATGTTGCATATCACACAATTACTACCAGTTCTTTTCCAAGTTGGAGAGCTGCATCACTGAAAGATGATCGATAACCAGTTCTACTACCACAGATAACACAAATTCTCTTAAAACTTTGTTTCTTTTCACCACTCTTAGGTGCCTGCTCATCACCTTTTCTCATTCTTCTAGCAAATGCTTTATTTATTCTATCCTCCAATTACTGTGCTTGTTTATTTTATTGTGAGAGGATGGTGAAGGGAGGAGAGGTTAACATTTAACAATAGATGAGAATGGTATGTACTGTGAAATGAACAAAAACCCATTTGCTTTTTGCTTCTATATGAGTGTTGCTTTTTGTGGACAATCTGAATTGTCTGCTGAGACATCCACCCTATACTGTTTGTAAAAGTCCAGCATGGTACATTGGTCATTTTTTTAAATAACTCTTTGGGTTCCAGGGTTCTTGTCAATGAAGTTTTGGGAGGATTTTTGTGAAAAAAGAGCTTTTGAGCTATAGAAAAACTATAAGAAGTGTTCGGTAAAGAGCATTTTAGTCCCAAAAGGCGGTTCACAAAGAGCTTGTTTTTAAGGAGGTGTTTAGAAAGGAGATTTTTGGAGAGCCTTCTCTAAAAAAAGAGCTTGTAAATGATTGGCCAAATGGCTATCAAAGCGTTTGGTAAACAACTGTTTGAAAATAAATTTTGATCCCAAAAAAGCAGTTGATGAAAAGCTTGTTTTTCAAAATTTAAGAGATAAATTTTTTTGTCAACGATCCTGTTTGGCACACAGTTCTATTTGTTGTTGGATGTTTGTATGAGCTGCTTGAGGAAGGTCTTTGGATTGATGTTAGTGTCATCTATTTGTGATACTTATTAAAAAAAAATTGGTAAGATGAGTTGGTTGCATCAACAATTTGAGGTTTTAAAGGTAAAAGGTCGTAGACCAAAAAAGTTGTCTTCAAAAAGCTCGAGAAACAAGCTTCGAGCTTTTTGGGACCAAAAACTTGCTTTAAAGAAACGGCTCACCGAACACTTTTAATAGTTTTTTGACCAATCTTTTACCACAAAAAGCCCATTTTCAAGAGAAAGTTGACTGAAAAATTAAGGCCAGATTTGGCATCATATTGCCCTAAAATCTCAAACAGTTTACCTAACTAACAACAACATTGCCACAGTGCCTCAAACGGCTCAAAGGCTCTTGCCTATTGCGGGGTCAAATGTACGTAGCCTAACCCCTACTCACACAAACAATTTACCTTACCAAACACTTCTTTCTTAAACAACTGACTCAAATAGCTAAACCCAACCATCTAGTCATTCAGCTAACGCCACCACTAACTTCTAACTAAGTTCTAACAGCTAAAAGTTGGTCGCTAATCAAGGCCTAAAACTATTCACAGCAACTTTTTAGAGCTTTTGGAACAATTGTCTTTCAAACTTGGTTTACAAAAATCTCATTTTTCAAGCTTTTTTGGGAACAGCTACTCAAACGACTAACACAAAAACCATTTCCAAACAGGAGCTTTAATCACATGAAAAAAGAAAATAATCTGCAGCACATGTACGCTTCATGCAATCTCCAGCTTAAAGTGCCTCTAACCACAGACTTAAGAAGGAATTGGGTTAATAAAAGTATACAGTCATATAAAGAAACGACCCCATTCCCCTCCCAAACGAACACAGACAAATTGTGAAAGGTCTATTCATTTCCTAAAATTGGAAACCCTAAACTGTAAAGCAAATTGAAGAATGCCAAATAGCAAACCTTTAACTCTCTCCTTTACTTCGCATCCACACATTCATCAATTATTGGAGCATAACATACATTCAATAATTTGGGGGCAGGAAAAGAGGAAAATAATATGGAGTAGAAATTATCATAAACAAAAGGGCAAACGGCCATAGCATGGAGGAAAACGGAAAGCCTATAGTACTAGACAAATTTACTACGAGTATTTATGAATCCTATTAAAAAAAAGTGAAATTTACAATTTATGAATCATATTAAAAGAAAAAAAAGTCTTGAATAATTTAAAAAAAATAAATTTAAATTCAATATAGTAAATTTGTAAGTTTTGTCGTTTTCTTGTTTGTGACTCTAGCATTTTTCTCCCAAAACTCATTTATATTTTGAAACATAAATATGAAACTCATATTTTAATATTTTCTTTATGTTTTACTCCTACTTTATATTTTTCCCGTTATTTATATGATTTGCAAAGTCCAATCGTCATTCATTAGCCATTTTCTATATGTTTTGATCTTGTGTCTAAAAAAATAATCTCATTCATATTAGATCTTGGTTTGAATTTGGATCTATTTTTTCTAGACATTTTCTGTTCGGATTATTTAAAAAATAATTTTTATAAAATACAATTTCATATTAAATTATAAATGAAAAGGAATGGGAGCCTGGGAGGGGATGACAAGGTTTTCCTTCACCTTGTTTGGTTAGGGGAGGATGAGGAAAGCTTTAATTATTATCTTTATTACTCCGTAATATTTTACTTTTTATTTTTTTCATTTTCACTTTTCCTTTTTAAATTCTTTTTTGTATTATGAAGAATAGAAAAATGAATAAAGGTACTTATACACCAAGGGTTGTACGTCACAAGTATGCACTGAGAGATATGTCATATTAGCACAAAATGCTAGTGCAAATTTTTAGGTCATACTAGCACTTTGTTTCAGTATAATTATCAATTTATCGGTGCACATATGTAGTGTATATGGAGAAAGACCAAAATAGGACTAAAACATTGAAAATATACCAAAATAGGACTTCCATGTTTTTATTCCCGAAATATGACTTACATTACCATGATACATTACCAAAAAAGTATAGTAATGTGCACATGTACACTGCCACATTACCACAGTGCAAAGTCACATTACTACAATGCAAAGTCCTATTTCAGGAAAAAAACATTAAAGTCCTATTTTTGTACTTTTCTCTATGTTTTAGTTCTATTTAGGGTCATTTTATAGTGTATAACTTGGGGTACAACCTTAGGTGTACACCTAGTATGGTTGTAGAAAAATATCCTTATGAAAACGGTATCGGAAAGCGAAGTCGCTTTTCTCCTCATCAATTAATAGTTGATTTTCAAGAGAAAGTATCGGTTATTTAGATGCACATGTCATTCTTTGCCCTCAAACATGTGATTAACGCTCAATTTATCTCTTTTTAAATAAGCGTGTTGTTGATTTTGAGGGGTCCTCGGGTTGGGGTTATCCTTTTTTTTAAATAATACATCTGTCTCGAAAAATCTCTTTTAATTTGATTTTTTTGATCTAACACATTTTTTTATCACAAATTGTAAAAGAAGTATAATTAAATTTAATGTAATTTAATATTATTGAATTCATTTTAGGATATTGTTTTGATATATTAAATTTTATAACGTTTATTTATTCAAATTATATCTAATTTATAATCAAAGTATATGATTGTTTGATTAAAAAAAATTAAAACAAGAGAAGTTTTCCTAGAGGTTGTAGTTGATTTCAACAGCTTCTAAGGTTTTGAAACAAACAAGTGCAGCAAAAATTGGACCCGCCGAGAAGATGAAGGCACCGCTCCGTTGAGTCGCACCAGCCATTCGTTGTGTCGCCGTTGCAGCGATTAGCTATCGCCGGAATTATCAGCGTCGGTCTCCTATTCCGGTTGTGTGGTGCATGTTTCTGTCTCTATTTCTAGAAAATTTGGATTTGATTGCTGTTTGAAATTGTGCTTCCAAGAAATTTGGGGTTTTTTTAATGGTAAAAAATTTGGATTTGATAGCATTTAATTTCATGCTGTTGCAGAGTATTTAATGATAAAAAAAACTTATATGAACATGTTCATTGAGTTAATGGAGCCCTCCTCCCTCATCCCAACCCTAGCCCCGTCTCCAGCCACCTCTATTTTGACACCATCAGCCCCATTGTTCAATATCGGTGACAATGGGGTACCCTAGGCTCCCCAAACATGCGGTGTCATTTTATGACACTCGAGCTAGGTGTCAAAGGAACCGAGCCATATCGAACAACATAGAACAAGCCTAGATGCGATTCATGAATACCTCGTACATTGATTCCCCCGTCCCGCTATTTTTGTTCAATTGCAATTTACAATGTTTGGTTGAAACCATTTTCAATTGAATTTATCAAAAGTTCTTCAAATCAAGATGTGAAAACATGCCACTCCGTTGCACACTTAAGATTTGAGTGTGAATAGTGGATGACACAAATACATTGAATGTGACAAAAACAATGGGGCGCGCGGAAGGAGTACAAATACGACCTCATCATGTATAAATGTGTTTATATATGTGCAAAGAATCATACATATACTCCGTATATAGTATGTCAACTCAAAAAGGAGAGGGGGATAAAACGTAATTGTCTTGACACATAGGGAAAACATGCCGCTCCGTTGCATACTTAAGATTTGAACATTCTGCCTTAGCAACATGATTCCCTTCTCGGATCAAATTCACATTTTCCAATAAAATCCCTTCACATGGAACCATCTCACTACACCTGAATCTTATGGCCAATTCTCTTGCACTTGTTCCTCTAATGTTTCTATATACCACATTGCTTACTTGCACTGCCTCCTTCTATGTATCAGCCATCAGAAATATAATGAGAAACATTATATTATAGAATTATGTTTCCGGTACTTCAACTTTGACATCACTTTTGACACCATTCTTCTTGCAGATATACAGACATAGAACAATGCCAAATGTCTGTGAGTATATATGTAAGACATATTGTCAAAAATGGTGTCAAAGTTAGGGTACACTTGGTATTTTTCTATAGTATATTACATGAAATAATCTAGAGTTTAAACTAACCACTAAGACTTGGTGCTAGATTCTTTCGACAACCACCTTGGGTGCATGTTATATTGTGATAGCGGGAACTTGAGAGCACTATGATACTCTGTTGGGCCCCGAAGTGGGTCCTACCAACCTAACCCCCAACTTCTGGAATTGTTGATATGCCACAGAAACATTCTAACAACTTAGCAAATCAGCTATTGCAGAGTGGGGTTGGATTCCTAGAATTGCCAGGCCAACTTTGGAGTCCAACAGAGTTTTGCAAACTCTGGAATCATAATATGACACCCAAAACCGATATTTAAAGAACAACAGTGTCAAGACTTAATATTGATCAGGACTTTCTTACTATACGTACCTTCTTGGGACACGAAAGATTGTTGCCATTCTTGTCTCTTGGCTTATCACAATAGTATTGGTCTATGATTATGGGATTCGTCACATTTTGCATTACAACATTCTCGAACCTAATGTTCCTTGCAGATCCCTTCCCTCCCTTTTTACAAAACAAACCATAAATAGTTATTAGTACCTTTTTGTCTATATATTGAGATTATTGAATGGGTTCTTATAGTTAACTCTTACTTGCCAAGTCTTTATTCTTACTCCATTTGTGGTTCCTTTAAGCATGACTGTATTCACATCAACATTTGATACATGTTCCTCAAAATCTTCATGTTTCCCCAAGCTTCCTATACTATAAAAAAGTAAGGCTCATTATATTGTCTTCACTCTTCATCAATAACATGATTGATTTTTTTTTAAAAAAAACAGAATAATCATATCTAAGAGTTTTTACCTAATGCCATGTCCTGGACCGCATACTATGCGTGACACTCTTACATTCATAGATCCATTCACTATTGAAATACAATCGTCACCTGCATGCACATAGAGTATGGAGATTAAAAGGGAAAATTATTTTCCAAATATGACAACTAATCAAAGATTACTTATATTGGCTTGGTTCCCATGCTCGGGGTTCGAAAAGTTGATGGTTTCTACTCCTCTTAACCCCTACCCTGCCCGACCTGAACCCACCTCCACCCCTTTCAATTGCACCCCTCCCTCCAATTTTAGTTTACTTTGGAGTCAAAATTCAACTGCAATGTCAATAAATTTGGGGGTGTAATTGAATGGGGTTGGGGGTGGGGTTGGGTCATGCGGGGGCACGGGTTACCGGGGAGTGAGGGGTATGAACCATTAATTTTTTAAATGGGGCTCTTTAGGGAATAGGGACTCTAAATAGAGTTTGGGTCATAGTATGACGTTGGGGTTTAATGTCACTTGAACCCCTCCCTATAGCATAACTCTACCAATACTTCTTATTTAGTAATAAACACGTGGCTCACAATATTTTTCTCTTCTAAACAAACTTTAATTATACATTTTTCAAGTTTGAATATTTTTAAAACAAACCATGAGAGTCAAACTCTGGAATATTGTTTGAGACGAAGAAAGTATTTTACCTGTCCCAATAACAGAATTGGAGATTATGATATCGGTAGTACGAGATACGTGAATTCCATCGGTGTTGGGACTGTCTTCGGGAGCGATTATCACAATATTGGAGGCCCTAACCCTTTCACTGTTTGAAAAAACAAGGTGCATTCTTTGGGAATTCTTGAATAATAAGTTCTTTACACTTATGTTTTTCCCATTTTGGAATGTCACTGCCTGAATGAATCAGAAGCAAGGAATCAAACAATTGAGGCATAAAATGTGTGCATTTAGTATGTTCTTTTTACTGCAGTAAAATTTATTTGGTTGGTCCAACCCCAAAATTGCAACTCAATACTCACAAATGGCGTGACGCCGCTGTCGCAAGCCTGCAGAACAAATTCAAGTTGTTAAACAAAGAAAACCCTCTAATTGAGATGGTTAATGAGTTAATTTGTCATATATACAATCCACTTTTTAAAGGCTAACTTGCCATTTTTTAACATGTAAGTCATGTTTTACCACATTTATATTATCCTCTATGTCACACTGTTTTTGTTCCATTTTACCCTTTTGTCCGTCCCAATGTTTTTGTCTAATTCCATGTTTTGTCATATTTGTGTGATTCTCAATCATTTTTATTTTTTCTTACTTTTTAACATTAATATCGTTAAAAATTTCGATGAGCCGAGAACAACGGGTAGAATGTTGGATAAAAATTAGTCACCATATAAAGTCAGGATCTACTATTCTATCCCAAAAGCTTAAGTTGATAGGTAGGGCTTCACCCTTCTATATATACTAGTGATATTATACTTATTTTCTGATGTGAGAACTCCAACAAATACCAACCGCACAAATTTATTTTTCTTAATTTTTGTGACAAAAATAGTGGGATGTAGGGAGTAATTGGAAAACAGAATTGTTAATTAAAATGCCAACCTCTTGTGTCTGGACCTTGCAAGACTCCTTCCACCATATATGGCCATTGCCATCTATGACTCCACCTCCTTTCACCATGAAATTGCTTATGTTATTGAATTTGATCCAGTGTTGCCTCTCATTCTTATAGTCTTCTTTGTTCCCTGAAGCTTTGATAGTTCCATGTAGCTACTTGTACATAGGGAGTATATAATTTACAATATAGTTCAAACATGTTATATATCTCTATTAGACTTATGGGCTGTTTGTTTCAGCCTCTTAATGGTTCAGATGTCTGAATGGTTCAGCACTTAATGGTTCAAACTGTTTGTTTCAGCCTCTTAATGGTTCAGATGTCTGAATGGTTAAGAGATTTGCCTCTGAATGATTAAGTATTATACAGAGTCTGAATGGTTAAGACCTCTTATCTGAATTGATCAGACATTTGCCTCTGAATAGTTAAGCAATATACTAGCTCTTAATGGTTCAGACCTCTTACTGGTTCAGCACTTAATGGTTTAGACCTCTTACTGGTTCAGCACTTACCGATTCAGAAGTTGCCAAACAGCCCATTACTCTATATAGTAACACGTGACATTTAGTGGGTGTTTTCTCTATGTTTATAAGTTGACTTTTTTTTTGATGGCTGTTTATAAGTTGACTTATATAAGCTGCTTATAAGCCAAAAAAATAAGTAGGTTTTACGTGCTTATTTTTAAGCCTTTTTTTGTTTCTTTGTTTTGACTTGATTATTTACAAAACTATCACTCACCATTTATGAATACTCACAAATGACTCATCAATCATTTAAATTATTTTACTTTCATGCAGGAATATTTAACCTATAAGCAGCTTATAAGTTAAAAATTATTTATCAGCAATATGTAAATAACTCTCATTTATTTTTAAGAGTCTCCTTCTTTTGACAAAGGGTGTTGTCATAATTTGACAACACTCCAATTGGAACAGTTATGTACGGTGCTCCGTTAGTTCGTAAAATTGATAATTTCTACCTCGTCTAACCCCAATAAACCCTTCCACCGCGGCCTGATCCGACTCGAACCCATCCGCTCAACCCCTTCAATTTCATTTCCCAAATTTAATCACTTTGGGGTCAAAAAGATTTTACCAACCATCAATTTTACAATGGTTTACCGGGGAGTTAGGGGTAAGATCCATCAATTTTACGAACGGAACAACGTATATGCCCAATTGGAGTTTGTCATATTATGACATTATAATTTGTTGTCAAAAGAAGAGTAGTGTATTTTTAATCAATTTAGCTTTCATCTGGTCATTAAAAAGTTGTAACTTCTTATATAATTAAACAAACAATTAATTGTGCAGAAATATAATTACTCACATTCAGTTTTAGGTTTGGATGGCATGGGCCATTAAAGTGTGTTGGACTAAGCAAATACGTTCTCATACGAGGGATTATTAGGATGCCCCCTCTTGATTTGCAAAATTTGCTCCAAGCCCTTTTAAATGCCTGAAATATGATTCAGAGTTATATTTTTGCAAGTACTATTAATTCTATTACAACATACGGAGTAATATATTTTTTATACAAATTGAACTGAAGCACAAAGAGTCAATACCTTGATTAGAGGACTAAAAATTACACGCGGCTTTATGAAAAATGTGACAAAATTTGGCAAAGAAGAGGACTAAAAATCCAATTTAGACTAAATAAGAAATGCAACATTACCTTAAAAATATGCATCATTATCATTTCTAACTATTACGACCATTCTTACTAGAAACCTGCCTTGGGCGTGGAACGTACATATCAAATGACGGTACGATTTAAGATTAGAGCTAGATATATGAGGCCGCCTTGGTGATTTTTCACTCTTAGATCTTGATCTAATTAAGAGTGTAGCCGTGTAAGATACACACAAACATACGTACCTTAGAATCATCTGTGTTCCCATCACCTTTCGCGCCAAAATGATCCACATTGAACACTTTTTGAGGCTTTCTGGACGATATCGGGTCGGGATTGTGGCCACTATGGTGTTGCTTGTGGCGGTGGTGGTGTCGATGACAATGGTGATGACGATTGTGGCTCAAAATCTCAGTACTCAGGTGATTGTTGTTATTGCTTGAAACAGAAATTAAACAAATGGCTAAGATTATGATGGCTAATAGGTCTTTTATCATAAGCATTTTAAGTAGAAGATGTACTATACAACATACATATAGCTAATTAAACAAATTGTGATTGTGAAAGGTTTTGTCTATGGGGCTTTGCTTGAGGAAATTTATAGTGAGAAAATGATAGAAGTTAATTGAATGGCTTGAAGTGAGAAAAGACGAAATGACCAAATTCTAGAGAGAAGATGAAAAAACAAAATGCCTTCGTGTTTGAGTAACAGTGCTAGAGTCACAAACATTTTGGTCACAAAATACACAAATTTACTATTTATGTATTTAAATGTCTACTTTTTAATTATTCATCATTATTTTATTCACTTGGTGAGGTGCACAAATGGAAAGTTTGTGTATTTTGTGACCGGAATTTTTGTGACTTTAGCATTTCTCTACTCTATATGAGATTTGTCTCCAATTTCATTTTTATTCACTCTCAATAAATGTAATGAAACGGTGATTTTTTTAAGGGAGGTTTGGGATATAAGATCATTGGAGAAATAGATAAAAAAAAATAAAACAAACCCAGAAAATGGACATAATAAGAATAATAATAATAATAATAATAATAATAATAATGATAATGATAATAATAATAATAATAACAACAAAAATAAGAATAATAATAGGATGGGAAAAACTTATAATTAATAAGTACTCTGTAATTTTTTTGGTCTCTCTCAACGACTAAATTAAGGAAAAAATATTACCATCCTAAAAGAATTTGTGACATGCGTTTCATTTGTTAGTTTACCTACAAAGATGCATGTAATATTGTATGACCAAACAATAATGCTTCAGACAAAGATAGAAAGCAATGACTGTGCTTCTCAATATGATGAGTTAGTATTGGATATTTGCAATGTGGTATATCTCAATATGAAAAAGTAATGGGAAAATTCAACTTCAGTCCATATAAAATTGACATAATTTGTTTTAGTCCATGTAAAAAATATTTTGCTCAAGTCATTCTTACAAAATTTATTACTTTAAAACTAGTCCTTAAATTTAATTAAGACTTTTAATATTTTGAGATAACATATTTATTTTGTACTCAAACATCCTACTCTTGCCTTTATAATTATCGCAAACATAGTTCTCATGCCCTAATAAATCACAATTTCAACAAATTATATCACAAATTCCCAAACTTTATTATATTACTCTATTCCTAAAGTTTTGGGAATTGGAGATGTAATATGAATAAAAACGCAATTTAGAGCGTGAAATTGTATCATAAGTAATTAGACATGTGAGACTACGATATTGAGTATGCAATAAATGTGTTATTTCAAAATATAAAAATTTATAAGGATGACTTAAACAAAAAAATATCGCGACCAACAATCAAAGTCGTTGATTTTACAGGAAATAATTAAAAACAAATTGAACCCCTAAAATGCATTATAACTAGACCCCACCCCCCGCTGATTTAAACCTGAAAAAATTGAAATGTGGTCAAACTAAAAAAAACTAAAATTCATTTAGATAAATTGCGAAAAGTATTTTGGGCAAAAAACTAAAGAAAATTAGAAATTACTCCAAGAACTATATTCTATAATAAAAATTATATTCGTCGGATAGGTCTCGAAGATCGCACAACTGGCGTAATTTGTGACGTAAAATGTCCACCAAAATTCTTTGCATTTATTATTAAAGGGTGCTCGAAAACTTTGGTTTGCATGTGTTTTTTATTAGTCATTTGATAAAATAAAATATTTTTGTTACCACTAATTTTGTCAAACTTTTGATGTATTCTTTAAATATATAAGTTTTACATTTTATTTTTACACCTATTTCTAAATAAAATTATTTTTAAAAATATGAGATATTGCATGTAAAAATTAAATAAGAAGAGTTTTGGTGATCGGAGAGATTGGAAAAGGAAAACAATAACCAAAAGAGAGAGAGGGCATTGGTGATTGATAACGGAGCTATTCACCTAATATTTTAAGGAATGACGTAGTAATATCAGAATCATGAATGACAATGGATTATATTTATCAAACAAAGAGTTATTAGTAGGGGTGAGTGTCGTCCGTGATATTACTAGAACGTATCACTGACTGCTCTTATTTAAACGGTTCGGTAACCCTAAAACCATTCGGTACGGCGGTACCATTCCATTTTGAAACGGAACGGTGCAATGTCATACCCATGCTCAACCGTGCAAAAAAAAAGAACATGCATCACTCAAAAAATTTTAAAGTAAAAACATAATTTTGTATACAAAAGCAAAACTTTATTAAATAGAAGTATTGATTTTGAATTTAAAAGGATTATAAACATAATGAATAAAAGATAACGCGTTCAAATTTTAAAAATAGATTTTTTTTTTCAATTCACACAATATTAGACGATTACTCCCTCAATCGTCTACTTTTGTCTTTTTGGTCAAAATTGGTAAATTTTGACCAAAATTAAATAAATATGGTATTTGATATTGATACAAAAATAATTTCATTAGAATTATTATATAAAATATTTTCAAAATATTATTTTATCTAATTAATATACAATATATATTTTATTTAATTATAAGTCAAAGATTAAAAATAATTGACTTAATAAAGTTAAAACTAGACAAATACTCAGAGACAGAGATAGTAATTACTCTAAAAATAATGGTAATCGTAGTAATAAATATAATATCAACAATATTAATGAAAGAATTTTAAAAATGAATAATACCATACAAAGTACTCTATATACGGTAGGATGAAGCAGACAAATCATTATTTGAGATACTCCGTATATAGCTTTCAACAGTTCGGTCCGTGATAATCTGTTTTAAATATTTGTATCATGGTCCTATCCCGTTTGATATCGGTTCGGTGTTGGTTTGTGATAAAAAAATCAATCCCGTTTAAAAATACGAGTACAATAAACGGTTCGATACTATTACGACTCGATATGGTACCATGCTAGTTTGATTTTTTGATCCACCCCTAGTTATTAGCACAATAAACTCCTTTTATACAGTATAATTGTTCATATCCGCCAGGCTAAGCGCAGGTAGACCTGGCCCAAAGTAGCCAAGCGCCCGATCCGAATCGAGAGAGTTAGGGTTTGGCAGTCAGCTCGAAAAGAGAAAAAATGGCTTCATTTGGATCTATCAGACAGGCCATATATGATAGAGAAACCAGAAAACAGTATGTCTCACACCTTCGCCTTCTATATATTCTTTTTTTCCCATAGATTTATGCTTGCGCTGATGTGCAGTACTATATTTGCGTGGATGGCTTCAATGCTCTCTGTGCAGGCAATACCAAGCTCACATACAAGGTCTCAATGCTTATGATCGCCACAAGAAGTTCGTCAGTGATTATGGTCAGCTTTCATGGTTTCCTCTCTCAAATTATCTGCGGCAATTTCACTTTGAATTACAGTTTCTTTGGCGCTTTAATCGACTTTGTTGATGCATTCTTGAATGACAGCCAGGAGCAATGGTTGTTTGCTAGAGTTGTTTTGGACTTAAGAGAAATTTTGAAAATAAGACTCATCTGTTTTGATTTTTTGGGATGTAAATGTGGTGTCTTATTTTTCTTTTTGTGGTGAGTTATTGGACACCATATACACAAACAAATAGCTATACTCTGTATTTGTTTGATCTCGGTGTCCTACAACATTTGGGCGATTCTTAGTCCCCTTCTTTCACCTTCTTCACCATGTGAAGGAAGGCTACGATAACCCTACACTTTCTTTTACTGAAATGCCTGAAAATGACCTCTGAAATGTCTTTCATCCACAAATTTATTTCGTTGTTTATGAAATGCATATCCCCAATAAGACAATTTTGTAGTTCAAATTATCTGCTGCAATTTCACTTTGAATTTCAGTTCTTTTAGCATCTCAATCGATTTTGTTGATATTCTTGCATGGGAGCCATGAGAAATTGTTGCTTGGCAGCATTCTTTTGGACCTAAGAAAATTTTTGGAACTAAGACTCCTCTGTTTTGATTTTTGGAATGTAAACAGGGAGTCTTATGCTCTTATTCTTCTCTGTGGTGAGTAATTGGACACCTTGTACCCAAATAAATAGTCGTACTCTGTGTTTGTTTGATCTCGGTGTCCTATAACATTTGGGCGATTCTTAGTCCCCTTCTTTCACCTTCTTCACCATGTGAGGGTAGGCTACGATAGCCCTACACTTTCTTCTTTTAAAATGTCTAGAGATGACCACTGAAAGGTCGTTCTTCCCTAAATTTCCTTCATTCTTCATGAAATTCATATTGGCAATTTGACATAAGTTATGAGTCTGTATTCTCTTTATAAGTTATACCTATTTTCAAGTATTTGTTAGTTGTTGCCTTTAGGTTTTCAGTAAAGGGTATTCATATTTAGTACTCTGTAAAAGTATAATGACTGGACTCAAGGGTTGCATGCAAGTATTGAGGTTTGTATTTGTTAAATCCTGGTTTCCTACATCATATGAATAATGAACAGCTTTCCTCTTCGGAGTCAAAAGGGAAGCTACAATTATTCGTACATATGCTTAATCACATGCTTGCATTTTCTGCACCATAATAAGCACATGTTAATTTTCTGGCTATATGAGGAGCCGTGCTATTTAAGTTTCTCAAGAGGATTGGTCATTCTCTTAGACAATCTTTTGATTGTTTGCAGCTGCCTTTTATGGAAAGGACAGATCAACACAAGAAGTTTTGCCTGTTAAAACTGATGAAGACACACTTAGAGAAGGGTACCGGTACGCTCAAATTCTTCCTATTTCAGTAGAAAGATTAAAATCATTTTAGGTGGAACTCATAACTAAAGGCCCTAGTCCTCTAAATTATTTAAGTTTGTATAGAAATAATTGTGGTATGGGAAAATTCTTTTGGCCATCTATCTTAAAACAATTTTGTTTTAGCCTCAAACCTCTTTGTCTAGCTTGGGTTATTTCTTTGATATATTTTGAACTCTATCCCTCTCTTCTAAGGTTTATACGAACAGAGGAGGATGATATGGATCCTTCTTGGGAACAAAGGCTTGTGAAGCGCTACTATGACAAACTTTTTAAGGAGTATCCTTTTGGAAATCTGTTTTAACAAAGTCCACACTAGTATACCAAACGATATTATGTCACATGTGGGGGCCTCTCTATCTGCGTTTACGGATGAGTATGATATAGTGATCTCATAGTATGCATTTATTTATTCATGATGCTACAAAACATCTTTTTTTTGTTTTTCTTCTTCATCCCATGTACTCCATCCCTCTCGAATTAATCATCTCACTTCACTATTCATAGCTCAAATTCTATTCTTTCTTTACTTATTTTTGTTAATCATTTCTTAGAATAATATAGTCATGAGTCATGTCACCTCTTCTTTTATATAGAATTTGATTTAGTTTGCTAATATATAAATTTTATTGTGAAATTGTACCATTATTTAAATAAATTGGATTGAAAATAAAGTTACTCAAGCTTGTTATCGCAATGAGATGATTAATTCAGGACTAAGGGAGTATAACATTTGGTGATGAGTATCGTTTTGCTACTTTTTATAGCTATCTCTGATTTATTGTTCACCGTACTCGTTGCATATTTAGTATGTAATTCCTTAATTCTTCAGAGGTATTGCATAGCCGATATGACACATTACAAAAGTGGAAAGGTACGTCCTTTCAAAGATTTGGGAACTTAAATTTTGGAATACTTTTTTTCACCCTGTCCCTGTTGCAACTTAGTTTAAACTTTATTAAAAACTGTGCTCAAACAAAGTAGGCAAGTTAGTTTGGAACAAAGGATTATAATGACAGCCCATCTGTCCCAAGAAAAGCTGTTTCAAAGTCTTTTTTCTGTGTCTTGAAAAGAGTCCTCGGTCAAAGGAAACTAAATTTTAATGCTGACTTGCCACCTACAAACATGGTAAATATGACAAATTTACTTAAACCAATATATATAGTTTAAAAATATAACTTTTGTACCTTGTCAAAATGTAAAAAGGAGTTGTACCTCGACCAAACATGACTTCTTTGGGGAGTATGGAGGCGCTAGTAGTTTGATCAATGTGCAAATTGACCTAAATTATTGTCCTTAGCACTTTAGTTTTTCTTAAATAATTACTTTGGCTTGCTTGGTGATGTACAACACTTACTCTTTGTTTTCAATTATTTTAGATTGGTCTAAGATGGAGGACTGAAAAGGAAGTAATATCTGGGAAAGGTAACATTCATCATCTCTTGGTTTATCATTATTATTATTATTTTTAAATTATCAAATGATTTGTAGGCAAGTCTCACTTACATTCATGGATATCGAAATATTAGTTTATGTTTGATTAGATGCTACCGATGTACCATTCATGTTTTTCTAATTTGTGATGCATTTGAATAACTAATAATTTAATGTGAATATAATGGTTCACGCTTGACTTGCTTCAACATGTATTAAACTTCCTTAAGTTGATTGACTTGATTGCGCACCTAGCTGGATGCCTATTTAATTGTTTCTAGTATGGATCGGTGTGTTGAATCTGCTCATTACCCACTCATTTTCCCGTTGAACTGTTGGCTTGTACATAATCGTACTACTAGGGTAATAATCATGGGTTACCACTTTTCATTGTTCCTTTTTATCTATGCATTTAAGAAATCATGCACATTATTTTATTTTAATTCTCCAAGTTATTCATACTTTTCAATTAACCCTTATCCCAAAGGAATATCAACAATAGTGCTGCTCAACAAGGTCACCTTAGTGTCTAGACAAGTATTGAATTGTTTGATGAATTTATAATCCCAAATATTTCCTTAAACCACGTGATTTGGTCAACCTAGGTTGATAAATAAGAACAAAAAGAGATGAGTGTTTTGGAAAATTTAGATATTGAGCATTTTCTTGTTGCTTATTTTAAGCGGCTTTTACACTTTTTGTGGTTGGTAAATGAAATTAAATGTTTTTTTAATCAGATTAAACGTCATAAACCAAATGCAACTTATGCAAGTATCCATCCGTTTTTTGCTTCTATATGTCAATTGTCAAAAGCAATAAATTACTCATACATATGCTTATTTCTTCCCCCCATAATGTTTCTAAAACACTCCCTATTTCATTGCCTTAATGGAAAAAAAACTTCTTTAAATGTGTTTAGATGATTCAATCCATTCAGCTCATTCAAATTAGCACATCCAAGCATTTTTTTCACTCCATCCAAAACATCCCCTACCTCAGTAATGGGCTCTAAATCCTTTAAAACATCTTGATTTCTTGTCCCCTACAATGCAAACTACATCTAAAATGATTATACCCTCTCAGCTTACTGCTTTATGATTCAATGGCTTTTCCCCATCTTTATCTTTTGGTTGGTTCTGAATTACAATGGCTTGAGAACTGAATGCTCCTTAGCAATTGTAGTGTTCTTCATGATTTAGTCAAAGGCTTCAAGTAAGTTTTCATGGTTTCAGGACAGTTCATATGTGGTAATAAGTATTGCAACCAAAAAGATGGTCTAGCTAGCTATGAGGCAAGTCTATGCATGTAATAAGCGAAACAATATAGAATATTCCATTGCTCATGGTTGGTCAAAAGTTTTATGCTCTCATTTTTTCCAAGTTTATTTAGCCTAACCTTTTATATGATAGATTACCTCATCATTTTTTTAGGTGAACTTCTCATATGTTGAAGCTGGAGAAACCAAACAGGCCCTCGTAAAGCTGGTGGCTTGTGAGAGGTAATTCCCTCATCATGGCAACATGGGGTTTTTAGGATGAGATTTTTGGGGTTTTTTGGAAGATAGAAAATACAAGAGAAAGAAAATAGGGAGGAAAATGAAAATGAAATAAAATTTGTAGGAAAACAAAATATAGATTCAAACTCAAGTACTCGCAATTTACTTTTGACATTTTTTAATTAATTGTATCTACTTAATTCATTTTACTGCAGATTAAAAAATTTAAATTTATGTTTTACATGATTTAATATAATTATTATATTTCATTTTCCTTTCCATTTTCTAGGGTAGTTCCAAATATTAAAAAATAACTTTCCTTGTTATTGTGTTTCTGCCAACCTATTCCTGTAATTTGAACAAACCACTATTGAACCAGAATAGTGCTTAAATTGTCCTTGTCTTTTCCATGTTATAGATTCAATGTGGCTATTGCTAACCAAATAGTTGTTTTATTACTTTTAAACCCTCAAGTTTGACTCAGCTACATGAAAGTTTATGTTACACTTACTCGTATTATCCAAATAACTACTCCATAGGCCGCAATAAGACTTTTCATTTGGTTGGGGAGGGCACAAATGATGTCACACTTGTGGGTAATAGTTGAACTTTTCATATCTAATTTAAGCTAACCTTGTTTTGTATTTACTTCATTTTTTTGAAGATGTGCTGAGAGGCTTCTATATAAGAAACAGAAAGAGAAGGAACAAATGAAAGAACAGGAAAGGAAAAGGTACTAAGTTTTCATCCCCATTCACACCATCAATGGTATGTATCTATGGCAAATATTCCCATGTGGAACTAAGACTTTGAGTGCTTCCAGGGAAAGATCTGAAAACGATGACCAGGATGACGAGCATGAGAGAAAGAAAGAACGGAAAAAAGGTTTTAATCGTTAAACACTTCTTTGTCGTTCACTTATATTATTATGGAGTGAATTTTCTGAACAGTCCTTCATAACAGGGAGGGGGGTCCAAAATAGTCCTCTATATTTGAGAACTATTATATTATGGGTTCATGTCTGTGTGTGTCGTTGTGGTGTCAAATGCGGGGTTTCCCTAGCAAAGTTCACATACTTTTTTGTTTGACTGATAATTACAAGTACTTTTTTAGGATCTAAACCTTCATCGTCATCAGGCAAGGACCATAGTAAAACCGACAAGAATGATGAGAACTTTGAGGAGTATCTGGAGGGAATGTTCCTTTGAAACCAAATTGGCTGCTGAGTGTTACTCCTAAAGGTCTTTTATGCACAACCAAATTGGAAATAGTTTCTAAGCTTCTACTTCACTCAAACATAATTCTAAGGCTCGGAATAACTGCTTTTGCTTGTAAATTGTGTTGTAGAAGTGTTTTTCAGAAAAGCTCGGAGAAACGGCTTTCTGGTTTTGATTTAGCGTGTCTGCTTTGTCAAGAACTCACTGCACTCTCAAACACTAAGGCTCGGTTTGGTATTAGTGATATACATCACAAGTATTAATTTTTGTGATACATGTTTACTAAAGTCATTCATTTTTTGTTGTATCATAAACTATATTAATTCATTTTAACTATTTTATGATGAATTTAAAATAGTTGTATAAAAGGAGCATTGTATAACTATTACATGCACATATGAAGAAAATAAAATAATACTCCCTCCGTCCCAATTTAAATTGCTTGTTTTGACTTTTGGGCATATTTAAGGAAAATAAAAAATGGGCTGATTTTCTGAAATTGACATTACTTTTTAGGAGGGGTGATGATAAATGAGAAGATAAGGTGAAGAAGTGTGACTTATTTTAGGGGTAGTTTAGGTATTTTATTTTTAAAAGTTTACGAAAACAACTAACAGGTAACTTATTTTGGGACGGAGAAAAAAGGCAAACAGGTAATTTAAAATGGGACGGAGGGAGTACTAAATTTGGAGTTATAATATAGAAACTCTCAAATACTTGCAAATGTTACTCTGTACTTTGTATGTTTCATCCAAATTTAGGGGTTCGACATACAAAAAATTGGAAAGAGTTAGAAGAAACTGTAGTGGAAATGATATTAATAAAAAACATGAAATTTAAAGAATATATAGAGTATTTTGTAATATTTATTTCAACTATAATTATTATAAATGGAAAACGCAACTAGCTAGCTACCTAAGTGTACATAACTCTTCAAATACATGTCGCTTTAAATTTATATTACAATTCATTGTATTTTTTTTGTTAGTTGTAGTTAGGGTTGCAAATGGATGATCGATAAGCCAATCATCTTTTGCATTCATATTAGTTTAAATGGAAAAAATTCGCATCTGTTTTAAACAAATATTATTCGAATTCGATTACTAAACGGATGCGAATTTGGTAATTGCATATTTGATATGTTTAAAATTTGATTTCGATATATATATCTATTTTAATAATCGTTATCCGAATATTCACTTATCCGAATACTGAATTAAAACTATTTTAATAAATAGTACTCGGTATATAATCTTAATATCTACCCAATCCATTATATTAGTCTAGATATTCAATATAATCTTAATATCTACCCAGCCCATTATATTAGCCTACATATTCAATACTATAGAGTATAACCTTATCTCTAACCTTAACCATTAGTCCATTACTCCATTTATCCTCTATCCATGGATGAGGAGATGATGAGGAAAGGAATGAGCAAGTAAACAGGTTCTATGTCTAAGAAGGTGAAGAAAGATCATTTGGCAAAGGCAGTTACAAGTTTTGCGAATTCATTCTACAGAGTATGTTCAAAACAAGATCAATACGACATCGAAGGCGAGCGAGAAAGAAGTCCATGACGTTTCAAAAGTGGATGACATATTTCTTCATCAAGTTTTAAGGACAGTTAAGAAATTTATGAATATGCGAGATGAGTTTCAAATGCTCAAGGATTTGTCTGAAGACGAGAAGCTGGATTGGATTTTATTGTGCTTGGAAGAGTGATCGAGTTATAAATAATTACAAAATATTTAATATATACTTCATGTATTAGTATGTATTTTGTTTATGAAATAATTGGTCATTATGTTATTTGAGATTATGTTAACAATATTTTGTCCATTAATCATTTGAAATGAAATTCTACTACTTGCCAAACAATGCTAGAATTGAAATTATAAATTTCCCAAGTATCATTTGGATTTGAAATTATGAAATATGAATTCTTATATAAGCCAAACACCAAAACCAAATTTGAATTAAAGAATTTCAAATTATAGAATTGAAATTTAAAAATTGAAATTAATTTCCTTATCCAAACACTACCTTAAAGACGTCTCAGTAATACTTTGTATTTTTTTTGGAGCATGCTACATGCACCCCAAAATTTGTACCCCATTTGTACACCAAATGTATGCAACAACATTTTGATGGTTTACACTGACACAAAGTGTTGGTGCATTAATAAAAATTAGTATTACACATTTACACCAACACAAAATGTTGGTCCATTCCTATAGTGTACAAAATAAGATATAAAGTCTTAAGGTACAAATAACATTATCCAACCTTCTGGTAGATTAGGGCCCGCCTAAACAGTTTAGGAGAGCCCAGCCCGGGAAACAATAAATGCGGTAAAAGGACTAAAAGGTATCGGGTTAGGGTTTGTTCATAACTTCATAGTATTCTGTGTCCACTGGATCCGCCCTTTCCATTTCTTCAACGCTGCCACCTTCATATTCAATGGCTAAACTGGTATCCTTTACAAGTCTCTGTTGCCAGAAAACGGTGACGCAGGGGCAATCGCCGGAGACAGCGTGGCAGCCGGCACAAATCGGCGTGCGGCGCGGTGGAAGTTGAATGACGTCTTCCTGAACTCCAATGACCATACTTCCGGTGGTCCGTGGTACCGGACGGTTGAGCGGGTGGATTGGCGGATGAGATTTTCTGAAATCTACGAGAACAAGTTGGAAATATTTGGCCGGCGGTAGGTTCCACAAATTGATAGCTTTTTTCTTTTGCCTCAAAAACTTCACAAAATCGCATTGACCAATCCACCTGCTTGACCGCCGGTACCCAAACCGGGAGCATGGTAGTTGGAGTTTGGCTTTTTCCACGTCGTTGTAGCCGAAACTTTGCCCTGAGCCTGGTACTTGTAGTGGTAGTGATGGATCACACTGAGCACATATTCACTGCGTCCAGAAACACCGCCGATTTGTGCACCTTACGTCCGTATAATCAGCTGTTGAATTTGAAGCTTGGTAAGTAGAGGAATTTCCAAACGCGGAACAATATGTTCTATTCCATTTTCTCACTACGTATGTGTCCACATTTGCAATTTCCTCTACATACCCTTAGCTTATTTTGTTTCATTGATTTTTGAGATAAAAATGGTATCTTTTTTTCATGTATTCATCTGTTTGTATGCATCCCTATGATGAAACATTTAGTAATCTGAACTGGTGGCGCTCCCTCTCGTCCTGTTGCGGGAGGTGGAGGAACCCGTGGCGGCTTCTTGCCAGGTTGATATCAGGCATTGCTGAGGGATGAGGATTTAACTATTTTAAATGTTTTATAGATTTGTTTTTTTCTCTCTTAAACATGTTTTATGTTTTTTTTGTTTCTTAAACATGAACATCCTTGTAACATTCAACAATGTCCTTTGCTGTCCTCACTAGCAAGAGTGAGGGGAACACATTTTTACATTTAAAAATGGTTGGAGTTGATTAAGACCATGATTATGTTCTTTCTTTCTTGTAATGGATGATGTTAGTAGCTAATGGCTATTTAATTACTTTTACGGTTTTACCTTATGCTTTGAGAGTCTTAAGGCAATAAATTGAATAAGATTCTTGAATTTTCACAACTTCTGTCTATGGGAGAGCATGAAATTATGAATTAGAGACTCCTTTCTCTTGCACACATTTAATAGGGTGTTTTGAGCCTAGCCTTGGGAGGACACCAACGCAGATAAAGAAGACAGATTCAAAAAAGAGGTAACACCTCTTCTTTTTTCTACCAGTGTTTTTTTTAATTTATTGGATTTTCAGAAATTGGAGATTCATAGGTGGTTTTAGAAAGTCAGTTTGGTGTACTTTTTTTCAGATTTCGTTCTAATGTGAGTGGGTCTACCTTAACTTTTGTTTGAGTTTCTTAACATAGTTGTAGTTTGGGAATTGGTTTTGAAATTGAAATGGTAGAAAAGCACGGGAGGCGGGGGAACTGCCAATGGGAATCTGTTGGTGTGCCGCGGCGGTGCATCAGCAAGCCGGAACAGAGGAGGCACCTGCTTAGCCACAACCTGACAGACACAATATCTTGCTAAAAAAGGCACATATAAATACTTCATAATATACTTGTGATTTGTCTCTACTTTCTTTTGTTCAATTATATCAATGTTGGCAATGAACTTTGCTCAAGATGCTGTTGTTTCTTCCTCTCAAGCACATAAGTCTTTAGTGGTTCACAAAGCTTCAAATGTGGTTGATAAATAAGGTATATCAACTTCTCGCGTCCCCCTCCTCCATTTTAGCCGTTGCACTGGCTTTTTTTTTTAATTATTTTTTCAGTTCATGTTTTAATCGAGTACTTGTTTTTCTCCATCTATCAGTCTTTTTTTTCATTTTTTGCATTATATCAATGTAATTTTTAATTTAATGAATTATTTTTTAGAGCTTTTATTTTAAGTTAATTTTGATTTAAATAAAGCAAAAAATGTTAGCGTGATGGGCGTGACCCACACCCCTATCCAGTTATAAGCTGTGATGGAAAATAGAAATGTTGATGTGATGTTTTGTGGCAGGGAGTGATCCACATCGACCAATCTAGAGTCAAGTTTTTTACTAATATTTTCCCGAAAATAACTAAATTTATAGCTAAAGGGACATAGTCACTTCTAAAATAAGAATGTACAATAACTAAGCAAATCCCATGTAAGATTGGTTCAGGATCATGGAATCCTTTTCTATCAGATAGGAAGGGTTGTAGTAGAAAATGTACTTATACGTGAGTGCCCTATAGACTTTCACTATTTATTTCCAATCTCCTTGCATTTACGCAAATCTCAATCTCTCAATCAACTCTTCCTCTCCTTGTCTCTTTCCTCCCCTAGATCTAATCTTCGCCACCCAACTTCAAGTGAAGCCGATGCCCTCGTCCGAAGTTATTTTTTGGTTGTCGCTGTCAGTCAGATTTGTCTTCTGATCACCGTTGCCCTTGTCCAGATTTGTTCTCTAACGGTCATTGCCCTTACCCAAATTTGTTACTTGATCGTCGCCACCACGCAATCCACGTCCTTTCACTGTCGTCCAGGTTGCGAGGGAGCAATAACCCGCGCTTGTCTTCGATTGTGTATGTAGCTTCCCGCATAGTGCTACCTTTCATAGCCCAAGCCGGAAAAAGCAAGGGCATCTTTGTTGCACCAAAACCACTTCTTCCTTTGAGATTGGTGGGCTGTTTTTGTTTCACATTTACATTGGGTTGTGTTTTCTAGATTTAGAGGGGGTATTTTTGGGAAGTCAAAACCATATTTCATCTCCCTTAAAAATGAAATCTATTCAAATCAAGAAGATCATTTTATGACAGAAGTATGTTAGAAGTGCATTTTGGGGCATATTTTTGTTTGATCACTCAAACATGAGATTTTTCATTATCCTTCCGTCCTAATTAAAATCAAACATGTTTTGGTTTACAATATTTAACTGAAGTTATTTTCAACACAATTTATCTAAGAATTGAAGAGGAATTCATAAATGAAATTTACATAATAAAAAATTACATAAAAAATTCTACGAAATAAAATATGGCATAACTATAGTGTTTTATCAAATGAGTAATGAAAATAGAGAGAAAGTAATTAAATTTGACCTTGTGAATAGAAAACACGTAACTTAAGCTAAAACAAGAGTATCAAAATTGCCAATCCGTATCATATATATATATATATATATATATATATATATATATATATATATATATATATATATATATATATATATATATATATATATATATAAAGTAGGGTTAATTGATTGTGGAGTTGGCACGTGTACAATGACTAGACTGATGACATCAATATATATATATATATATATATATATATAGTAGGGTTAATTGATTGTGGAGTTGGCACGTGTACAATGACTAGACTGATGACATCAATATATATATATATATATCTATATATATATAAAGTAGGGTTAATTGATTGTGGAGTTGGCACGTGTACAACTAGACTGATGACATCAAATGTATAGGCAATTTAGGGATCAGATCAGACGAGTCGCCTTCCTCCCTCAATTTTTTCGATCGACTATTCGATCAGCTATTCGCCGATCCTCTCTCCAATTTTTTCAATCAACTATGTGGGGGATCGGACGAGTCTCCTTCTTACCTTCCGCGCTTGGAATTCTTCCATGTCTTGCGTTACAGATTGCGTGGAGCTGAGACTTCATCAACGATCGGTATGCTATCTGATTAATGGATCAACAATCATATGACATAACTGATAATTATTGTTTGATGAGATACAAATTGCTATTCTAATACATCAATTTCCAATTGTTAATTGCTATTCTAATACGGAGTACATCAAATTCCCATTGTTAATGTCCAGATAAACTGACGATAGCAATTAACTCATCAACTTTAGCATATGTCCACAAATTGCCACAATCATTATCCAGTAGTCTTCTTCTACATCAGGTGTGTTCAAATGTTTTTTCCCATTTTTGAAATTACTTATCCCATGTTTTTGTATTTTTTTAATTGAATGTGGGAGTTGAAAGTGAACAGTAATTAGGAAGTTTTTGAATTTTTATTATTTATGTGTTATTTAGAAAAGTCCATTTTAATAGTTAAAGAACCACAAGTGGTCTCAAAGTCAATTGTTGGTTTCACTCCAGATGGTGGCTGTACACAGGAGGTATTCGAGCAAACTATATGATGATGATCCATGATGGAGCAAAACAAAAGTAACTTAAGGTGCTTGAATTTAATTCCCCATATTTTCTCCTAATTTATCATTGCCATTTCTCTCTATTGTTTCTGTCACCTATAATAAGATTTAATTTAATTAATAAGAAAGGTGTTTATTATACTAAATCTTCCTCTTTTGTATTCTTTGATGATGAGTGATGTGAATTAATGGAAGATTGGCTCATGCTAATGCTCTTCTACTTTTATTAGTGGTTTCCAAAACCAAGGTTAAATGCCCACTCTGTGTGAATGAATTCCTCATGTCATTAGTCATTTTTTCATCACCATGTTATAATGATTTCTCTCAGACCATTTTGGGAACAAAATATGCTTTTAATTCTTTCTTCAAACCATTGCTTCTTAAGTGTGAACAACAAATTACCATAAAATGTTATCCTCAAATTGCCTTCAGTTGATACGACATAACCACTTTGTTTTAATAAAATTCATTTGTATACTGACTGTAGTGTTTCTCAAATGGGTACACAAAAGCAGAAGATAATGTTTCGATATACATGCATAATTTTCACTATATATTCCCTGAACTTTTCAACTAAAGTGAATCTTGAAATGTCATCTGTTTACAACTTCATTTTGAAAAGAATGAAAATTTTTATTTTATAAAGATTCTTGGATACATCACTAATCACTATTCCTTGAATAGAATATTAACTATTGTTTTAAATTTGAATTTACAGTGTCTTTGTAGCTTCTTTGAATGTGGCTGGTGAATCTCCTTCAGGAAACTGGATTCTTGATGATTGACTTCATTTGTCACCTTTGTAGATATCCATTGTTTTTGGTATTTCACCTTATAACATCTTTTACCTTCATCTTTCCTTTATAAAAAATTGATATCCAAAATATTGTTCTTATATCCTTTGATGGTTCTACTAAATGCGGATAACATTTTGGGAACAGAAGACAACCTGAGTTTGTATAAGTAGGTATAATGTCTCTTGGCAGTTCAATATCAATGACATTTGGCTGGGAAAGTACTCATTTTCTCATTTACTCTTTTTCAAACCAATCATATGGTTTTACAATATATGAATACCGATCTTTATTAGTGTTGGGGTTTAGCTGTCAAATATCATTTGCATGTCTTCATGGAGTCAACATTTTTCGTTTACTATATATAATTACATATTGAACAGGTGAAAAAAGAAAGCTTGGTATTAGTTCTGTAAAAGTTTAGTTCTGTTTGGCTGTGCAACTTCTATTTGTAGTTTGATTTCGTTTCTATTTGCTTTGAAGAGTCTCAGGTTTTGCTAAATTATCAGTGGTGAAGTTGGAGAATGTATATACAACTGTTGTTTGCTACACCTTAGTACCAAAATCTATACTCAAATTTTGACCACGATGTCCTTTGTGGGAACTACACTTGAGTTTAATAAGTTTGAATATTGGTAAGGATGTTTTGTGGTTTGTTTGGCTATTGGATGACAGTTTTTGCCTTATTCATTATTTTGCATTGAGATAATTGGCATTGTCGTGCTGTAGTCGTTGGAACATGAGAGTTGGAGTTTGGTTATAATGTTGGATTTTTTTCTTTTCCCGTGTTCCTCTTTTAGTTCAAAGGGACTTCATTTTTATCTCTCTTGCTAATTCTTTTCCCTTCTTATGGATTCCTACACTCTTCTACATTTTTTTAATAAAATTGTTTTTTAAAAAATTAAACTATGACACTACTGAATATCTTAAATTTGGAGTTCTTTAAAAAATGAAAACTAACATACTTATAAAACGGATTATTTCTATTCGAACAACACATTACGCTCCTGAGTATTCATCTATTTTGTCCATCAAATATACATTTAAAAAACGCAAACACTCAGCATAAATCACGAGCCCGTGCGAAGCACGGGGTAGAAAACTAGTTTGGCTCATAATGTTAAGTGTCATCATTTGTTCAATCCAACAACATAAGCACTAAAGTATATAATGCCAAAAGACACTCAGATATCCTCTGAGGTGGGGTCTAAAGGGAAACACACATCCATAGACTTTTTATCTATATTCCAAGGAATGACATAAACAAAGGCAATACAGTAAAAGTGTAAAACATTATTTTTTTCTTTTCAATAAAAATTTTATAAGAATAATACAATCTGATAGCACACACTACACAGAACCATTATTCAATGTACTGGGTATTTATTTAGGGCAAGTATACAGAACCTTTATTAATAAATGTACCTTTCAAAGTTGTGCATAAGTAGCTTTACAGTAGCCATTTCTATATATAACTGAAACATACACACAAATATAGTCACCAAGTTGATGATTTGATCTCAAGTTTCTGCTTGGAGTTGAAGTTGTTCCTGTGCAGAATTTATAATAAAAAATTGAGACACCAAATTTATAAGAATTAAAAGCAAATTGTCACACACAACTACCACCACACATGTAGGATCTGTTTGGAACACAGAAAATACTAGAGAGAGGAAAGTGGTGAAGAGGGATTGAAACCTTGAGTCAAGATGCTAAATATAGAAATTACTCATTTTCTTAAAGTATTTCTATACATGACAATAAATGTAAAAAGATAAACTTTTTGAACTCTCCGTACCTTTTGCAAACTAAGGATGAATAGTGAGTTGTTTTACAATGAAGACTATACTGAACAGGCTTTAGAATGAACACTACAGTTGAAAATGAACATTCTGTTATTCAAAATGAACATTATGTTGGTTCAAAATGTATATTTTTGGGTGTACCTAGCTCTACGTACGGCCGGGTGTATGGTATTCGTTCTCATAAAAAAACATTTTCAGAAACCCAAACATACCCATGAAGCAGCAGTATTGTTTACAATTAAGAAAAATGTGGTACTACATAGTATATGCTTAGTACGTACACTGATACACTCCCCTCCCTCTATCCCAAAATAAGGTTCCACAATTGACCAGGCCCGGTAACTAAAAAAAGTAAACTGTAAAAGTGCGTGGTTGAGTTTTTGTACAAAGGAGAGAAATTGTGTTAACTACAAAATACTTTCCCCAGAACCTTTTTTGGAACAAAAAAATAAAATATGGAACGTCTTTATGAGATGAGGGGAGTGCTTATACATCTAGGTGTATCATAGTAATTGCACATGCAACATATACAAATGGACATTATTTTTTTATAAAAAGGGCAACCAACAACAACAAACTCAGCATATTCTCAATTTCGTTAGGGAGAAACCATCATGGTCAAATGAGCATTCCTTAGTAGGAAAATGTTCACGAAAAACACATAAGATAAAATGAAATGAACTTTCTTTATAGAGGAATACCCAAAAAATAAACATAAAAATACAATATAATCTGCTGTATAAGCACATATTGGATGCACATATTTTCAAATTTATTCATGGTTGGTTACTTATTGCTATTATGCATAAATAAACTTTGGTCATTCATTTATATTGTTTGGATACACTTGCGGTTTCATACTATCAAACTAAGCTGGTTTGAGCCTATTTTATAAAGCTTAACGAGAGCACTTAATCTGTTCCAATAGGGCCATTAGAGGTCAAAAATATCATTAGTAAACATGCAATTTATGCATATTAGTCAAAAGCACTTGACAATACTATGGTCATTTTAATTGGTAATAGAATATATACCTCGGTCACGAAGAAGGCATGGAATCCATAAGGAACTCGTTTGGGCAATTCAACAACAGCAACAGGATCAGATGACATTGTTTTGGCATCAATTACATTCACTGCTGATTTCCTGTAAAAATTATTCATCAATTTTAATCAGAACA
This sequence comes from Cuscuta campestris, assembly GCA_900332095.2. Lineage (NCBI taxonomy): Eukaryota > Viridiplantae > Streptophyta > Magnoliopsida > Solanales > Convolvulaceae > Cuscuta > Cuscuta campestris. The sequence goes on along the minus strand of OOIL02001452.1, from coordinate 2,647,320 downwards.
CAATTTATTAGTCTTGTTAGTCTAGTTAAAAGTAAAAAAAATGGTCAACAACTTTGGCTCCATTTGCTTCCAGTAAGATATAAATCCAGAAAAGGTTGTGGATGCTCTTGTGCTTGGCACTGAGAAAAAATTCTCCCTATTCTTTAAGGTAGTGTTTGGCAACTAAGATTTCATTTCAATTCATGTATTTCAATTCCAAAATTTGAAATCTTGAATTTCAAATGACAAGGGGAGGTGCTTGGATTTAAAATTAAGCTTTGTTATGAATGAGAAGAATTTGATTCAAATCCAAATTCAAAATTTGTAAGTTTCCAAACATGGAATTTGAGCCAAATCCGGATTTGAAATCCAAATCCATGTTCCCAAACATACCATAAATGTATTTTTAAAATGACTTCCTCTTTTGAAACAAATTTTTTATGTATTTGTTAAACCAACCATTTTTTCAGAAAAATAAATTCCACAACTTATCCTCAAATCAAATGGAGATCTAAAACATTCCCTTAGAAGCAGAAAAATAATGTAGAAAATGTTTTTCGATGAAAAGGAATTACGTAGTACTATATAATGCTTTACCAGAAAATAAATGGCTCTATGTATAATATAACGACCCACAAAAGTCAAAAGAATCACAGGGAAATTCTTCCCACTTGTGTCAAGTGCCAAATACAGGAAATTACGCAAACCATTTTACAGGAAATTAAGTGTTGGAGCCTAAGAAGATCATCAATGATTGTTTAGGCAGTATATAGGGTGAGGTGGGGTACCCGGTGGTCTCATCGTGTACAAAGAATATCAAGTAGCCATCATCCTCTTCGCATGTGGTACCTGGCTGACGAGGAACAAAAACAGCCTCAGAACCAAATTTGGATGGACCAAGGTCAAAAATGCCTTGGACATTCCCTCCCACTTCAAGCTGTGTTTTCATGGTCTCTGGTTCAGCATGCAGATCAAATTTGATGACCCCCTTGACCTTGGCAATGTTATTTAGTATGGTCCCATATACATATCGCTGTTTCCTGAATTCGCAACGCCACTACTAGTATCATGTTCAGGTATAATTCCAGGTAAAGTTTTAGATTAAAGGGTAACTAAACAAGAATTGTGGCATAGAAAATTCAGATACAACTTAAATCCATTCAAAAGAATGTTAGTATGTTAGTGGATCCAAACTGCAAATTTTTCCAATTTCTGTAACGTAGTATTTAAATTTGAATGCTTGAATGGGTAGTGGTTTTACATATTGTCCTTTCATACCTTTTACCTAAAACTTCAAGAGAACTAAATCTTGCACCTAGAATTCTTGTTATTATGCTGCAAGATCTCTACATACAGAGATTATGTTCCTCATGGTTTATTAAAATTTAAAGGTAGAATACACCTATAAAAGTTCTCACCTCCCAGTGTAATTCTCATTCACCCGTGGAAAATCAACAGAAGACGCGGACAGTTTCTTCTGTGAAGCTTGACAACTTTTCATGTTAAATCTCATCTCGTACCTGGCAAACATGAAATGAATCACCGCTCTCGGTAAATAGTCAACCAAAGTGAAAAATATGAGCAATGTCAATGGGATCTCAATCTCAAAACCTACAACTCATTTGCAAAATTCTCAAGATCTTTTTTGACGGGTCCATTGACCATATCGAGATCCAGATTTTCAAGACGGCATGTAATCAGAACAACTTCATCCCCTTCCTCCCATGCATTCGCTAGAATTAGTTCAGAAAAAGAAATGAGGGTCAGAGTTTAAGTACAAAATGAAGAAAATTTAAAGAATAATGATAGGAGGATCACGCTGACCATATTAGTTACACACTAACACCCTACATGAAATTGCCCCTTGCCTTCAAAAAACTACTTCTCCCACCGTCCAACTATTTTTGGATTGCAGTGGCACACAAATTTATGAAAAGTAGAATTATGTGTGTTTTTAAATTGGTAAAGTATGCATTGATTTGATCCCCATAAGTCATACCAAATATGGTATGGAAATTTGTTTTTTGAGGCAAACCAAAACTTTTAAAAAAAATAGTGGGACTAGAGAGTAACTGGTATTCTTTTGACCGAGGTAATTTGACCTTAGAATGACCCAGGGAACCTAGGGTGCTCCGTTGGTAAAATTGATGGTGACTATCCCTCGTAACCCCTCCCCCCGGCCTTGATTGCTGATTTGGGCTGCCCAAATCGGTGATCTAGGGGGGGGGGCTGGGGTGGGGTGCTGGGAGGGGGCAGGGGGTTTGGGGAGATTAGGAGGGGTAGGAACCATCAATTTTACCAACAGAGCACCGTAGGTTCCCCAAAATGCCTGGGTCATTCTTGGGTCATTTTTGGATCGGGTCAAAGGAACCTTGCCCTAAAAGTAATGATTTCAAAGGGTGAATGTAACCATGAAGTAAACCATGGTGGCCTTCTGGCACTTTTCATAATTAAAGGGCAGATAATCACTTCCAGAGATTTTACATGGTCACGATTAGAACAGAATCAAAATTGCAATTAAGTACAGGGATAAAAACTTCAATCTATTGCTGTTCTTTCTTGCTCATTTACAGTAAGATATAAAAAAAGAAACTTCAATTCTAGATTTAGTTGCAATTAGGAGAGTATGCGATAATCACTACACACTCCTTTCAAAGGTTTCTGAAGTTGACCTCTCCAAAGATTTGAATATCAAAAGCAAAGCTTATCTATCACACCAAAAGGAGTTATAGACAGTTAGACACCACGTGAAAAGGGAAAACTAAAATTGTGAGTAATTCTTATATGTTTCAGTGGCTAATAATTCTACCAGCTTGAACAGCATCTACTCACTGGACATATGATTTCTTTTTTAAAATATATTTTGTTGCTAGTGTGCTAAGCAATACACTGAATGTTTGCGATGTTGCACTGAACTTTTTCTAATACATGAAAAAGAAAACGTTTTTTTTTTTGGAATTTGGATTATCTATATAGACACTATGCAGCTCACAAGTCAATTATTTGTTGATGTTTTTAATGGTTTATCTTATCTGAAAAGAATGAACAAGTTTCAGATTATGCCTACTAATTGCTTCCATGTTGAAGGATGAGCAAGGGTCTCGCCATGTTGCTCTAGAGAAATAATAGTTATGATCTCTAGCCATATACGCTTTGACAAGCAAAGCATTAATATTCAGAAGCTCTAACTAGAACATTATAAAAACATCTACACAATCTTACAAGATAATTGCCTTACAGAATAACAACCTCTAAAATCCTGGATATAGTTGTATGTGGATAGCACAAAAAGTGGTAATAGAACTCACCATTGTGAAATATGAAGCAATTAGGAAGCTCAAACCATTTAATTAGCATTTCATTCTTCGCATAGCGTGGGAGGACTCCAAAGCGAGCTTTTTTTGTATTATCAAATTTGAATATGAACTCTTTGTTTTTAACCATTTCCTGAAAATTAAAAGTGAAGAATCTTAAAATGTACACTATCAAGATTAATTTGATCATTTGTTGTAGATTTCAAAATGGTGAATCAGTACATCATAATGGAAACTGGGAAGCAATAACACCAATGTTTCATAGCATTGTTAAAACAAGCAAAATATATAGTGACTCTATTGAGCACATGAATTGGATATTATGACTTCAAGAAGTGTGGTTAGCATGAAGTCAGCCATTTAAAAGAAATGTGAAGATGATAGAGTGAATAAGCTAAGCATATACATATTGTTGCAAGATGATAAAGACAATAGATGATTCAAATGGTAACGAAAATTGAATTCAGCTTTTGTTCTGTATCAACTTTTATACTATACTCCCTTCCAAAATGAAGTTTACACTTTGACTTCACATGTTTCTAGGTAAAATAATTCTTTGGTCTTGACTTTTCGAAAATTCCCTTCAATTAAAGTTGGCTAGTGAAGTGAAAATTTAAACTTTTTTGAGTAAACGATAAGGGTTTAGAGGTACTGTTATGGCTTTATCTAATCCTACCTTGATTATTATAGTGGACGTGGGAATATAATTTGGGGACATCCTAAAAAAGAAATAAAATAATCAGGGAATAGATGGAGTACAAATTCTAATCACATATAAACAGGGAACTTATTTTTTTCTCGTGTACACATTTTTTCACATGTGTTTTGACATCTTGCTGTATCTCACTACGGCAAGAGAGAAATATCCTTTTACATCAATAAGAAATGCTCATCTAATCAGTAATCAGATAATCATAATTGGCCAAGTTCAAATTGGATAAGCATCACACCTTTGGTCTGAAATATAGTGGGAGATCCATGAAAATTGCATAATTCTCAGTGATGGCAAAATCATGCATCATGACAGGTTCTGGTATTGTTATTGGAACTGGTTCATACATTTCACCACCCCTTGATACGACTCGGTATGTGATATAGGGTGGTGTAGTAGAATAGCCGAAGGTAAACATCTCTCCTGCATGGAAACATTATCAAGTCAAAATGAGCTTTATTCCAGAAATAAAAAAAGTTAAATCAAATGTTTATTTTACAATGTTGCATTGCTGCTATAGATTATTAATCAATTGGTGACGTTTTAACATTAAAAATTAGAGGGGAATATGAAGGAATTTAAAAGAGGTTCTTAGAAGATGATATTGAGTTTGTAGGTACTATGGTAGCACTTAATTGAGGTTCTTATAAGATTTAGTCAATTAATGCTGTTTATTGATATGTTGAAGTAAAGGTCATAGTATCATATAGCCAATTACTAATTCAATGGCCTTCTATTCTCAAGGCAAATTTACGGAAAATCACAAAGCTCTATTACCAGTTATTGGGTCAACCTTCGGATGAGCAGTGAAGGAATGTGTCAATCTCTCGTCATAATCCATCATGCCAAGAGTTTGTAAATCTCCATCCTCCAAAACTTTTACTACATCTGAGCAAAGTATCACGAAAACAAATTATGTTTTAGGGAGTACCATAAGCTAATGAAATTAATAAAACTAAAGAAAGAATATAGAAATTGAACCAGCCTCAAGAGAGATCTGCCATACATGGTTTATCTCCCTCTGAAAGTGCCAAAAGCTTCTTGTGGTGATAAACCAGTGCTGTATTGGCTGAAAGAAGACATTTATTTTAACTCAGTAATTCTTGAGTTGAGCAAGAAAATTGTAAAGGATATTCTATCAACTTGTGAAGTTATCTCGACACATGTTTTTGCCGTGACAAATAGAGAAGATCCATGTTCTGCCACTAGTAGTAAACCATGGTTTCACCTACCCGTGCCTGTTCCATAGGAAAGATCTAATACTTTCAGCTTTGCTCTTAGCATTTGCATGTAAACCATAAGAAGTCCAGACATCCCCTTAAGATCCCCAATCTGCAAATTGTGTAACAATATCAAAGATATATAATGCAGATACATGTGTACTACATTATTGATCATTTCCATGAGCATATTTCATAACATCACTTATTCAACCTAGATTCATATTGAACTTTAGGCATGCACTTTTAGAAAGAAAGACACTGAGTTCAGAATGCACCTTCATAAACTTAGCTCCTCCAAAATATTGTTCTTGCTTGAGACGTGATGTCTTCACAAAACGAGAGACATATGTTGCTTTTCCATCTTTAATGCGCAAACCATGAATCATTCTGCAAAAAAAAGACAGTAATTACAGACCATAATTCAGATTAATTCAATTTGCACTAAGAGAGAGAAGAGAAGAAATATAAACCAACACACCCATCTCCATCAAACCTGCAAACAAGAAATATGAGAAAAACTTCTTAGTCATTGACAAAAAAGTCTGAGCTTAACTACTCATAAAAATAAAAGTATTCACCATTGCTCAAATGTGTGTGTGTCAGTGTGTGTTTGTGTGTGTGTGAGAGAGAGAGAGAGGAATACAAAGAGAGGGGTCAAGTATGTTGTAACACTCTTTTAGGCAAAGACAATGAAACCATTGATTTGGAAAACTCCTATTGAAAAAATAGTTGACATAAAATGACTTATCAAAGGTACCCCGCCACCGGAGGAAGGTTTAGATTGGGACCAACTCTGACTTACTCAAATGTGTGTGTGTGTGTGTGTGTGTGTGAGGAATACAAAGAGAGGGGACAAGAATGTTGTAACACTCTTCTAGAGAAAGACAATGAAACCATGGATTTGGAAAACTCTTTTTGAAAAAATTGTTGACATAAATGACTTACCAATGGTACCCCGCCACCGGCGGAAGGCTTGGATTGGGACCAACTCTGACAAACTCACCATTCAGGCATTCCTGCAGAAGCAGAAAAATACGACATATTATTCATATTTTGGGAAGCACTGCACACCCTTTCTTAGAGCATCTGAGCTCATCATATGTCTCAGATTCTTCATATCATTCGACACTTTAATAACATATCACTGAGAAAAAATAGCTCCAACACTTGGAAAAGATTTGAATGCAGGAACTAGAGAAGAAGGTGACAAATCAGATTTTAATGTACATGCCCACTATATCAAGTACTGTTGTTCAAGAGTTCTCTTTGTACTAATTAGTAGAGACTAATTATGGATTGTGATTGGAACTGGTGAGATTCTTCACTTCAACAACAATATCCCAACATATCCCCTGTGTCATTTGAAACATCTTGTTAACATATACCACTCCTATCAATTATGGGGTGTACTCACTCCATCCCACAATGAAGTTTACACTTTTCTTTTTTCCGTCCCAAAAAAAATACTACTTTTCATGTACATTTCCTTTTAGGAAAGGGATATGCGTCGGCTCATAACATTTCTTTCTCTTAAACAAATTCTAATCACACACTTTTCATTTTTCAATTCTTTTCTTAAAAGTGTGAACTTCATTGCGGGACGAAGGGAGTATATATAGAGGATAGGTATTCTATTTTGATAGTAACATGTGTTAGCAAAACAGATTTGAGTTTCCTAACTTGTGGATAAAATCCAAAGAACAACCGCATGAGGGGCGTGTTATAGTATAAAAATATAGAATCTTACCTATGCCTTCAACAATCAGCTTTAAATTTTGATTTAGTTGGTTCCTTGACATTGTTCTCCTTCCCTACAAACTGAGTTGAGATTTTCCCTTAAAGTATATTTCCTCCGTCCCAGAATATTTCGAGTAAAGGTAAACAAACTTTAATCATCAATTTCATTAAATTTGTGTGTTACATATTAATACAATAAAATAAATTTTTGAAAGTTTTAAATGATTTTTGAACTAATTTAGATTACAATTTTTATTTAATTTATTAAAAATATTAGGGATAATAGGACATAAACATTATCATTAATTATCTTGTTTATTCTATTGTTCCTTATTGTATTGATACCATAATTGTTATTCTACTACATTTAGGATTCTCTCTTGTATTCTCTACATATAGGATTGATACTTCATTATTCAATAAGACCTAGTATTATCAAATTATATCATGGTATCGGAGCAAGGGTTATTCCCTCTCCAAAAAAAAATAGTGTGCGTGTTTATCAGTCGTCACCGATCTCAACGAGCATGTCTAACAGCCATCGACCTTTATCCCTCTATTTCTCCAGAAAACTATGAGCGTGTCTAACACGCGCCATCATTTTTCCCTCTCTCTTCCAACAAATAATGTGCAGGACCGAAGAACAAGAAAGTTGCATTTGTCTGTGTGTCTTAGAGATCGGGAGCATAGAAAGCGATAGAGAAGCAGAGAACGGCCACGGAGAGAAAAAAACTCATTGCCCACATTCCAATCGCCAACACTCTCTCAAAAAAACTCAGCAAACGTAGTTTAAGATTGCTTGTCATGCAACGAAGATCTACCTCTCTACTTCTAGCGGCAATCCTCACAAACCGTACCCGACCGGTCACTTTTCGGGTCTGGGTCGAGTATAAGTTATGCCCATCAGGAAATAAATATTATTATTAATTACCTTCTTCATTCTATTGTTTCCTTATTATATTGTTACCATAATTGTTAGAAAAATTTGCACTAAATAGGACTAAAACATAGTGATGGTGGACATTTACTTTAACAATGATTAATGAATAATGACTAATGGTTTTACATTCAGAAATAAAAACATATGATCTTATATTCAGAAAGTCATTATGTTTTAGTCTGGTAAATTCCTCTAATTGTTATTCTACTATATTAGATTCTTTCTTATAATCCATGGAGTATATGAAAGACAGTGAATTCATTGAACTCACGGGGAGATGGCCGATGACGGGAAGGTCCTTGCAAGGGGGAGTTTCATCGGGGGCTGGAGCGAAATTGCCGGAGAGATAGTGAAGGGGTATGGAGGAATCGTGCACCATCTTCACGATCATCCATTCCAGCCAATCTATAGCCTTGGCGATGATGCCACTTTGCGGCTTTGGGCTCACCACCACCATCCCTCCCGCCTTCCTCTCCACTCCATCTTCTTCCTTCTTCCTCCCCATCTCTCCCTTTCTCTCTCTGCAAATCCAAATAGTGATAGGATTGATTCCGGTGGATAAGCTCTGTTTATACCTTCAGTCTCTATTGTATGATTTGTATCTAATTGGTTTGGATGCTGTCTGTCCTCTTAAGGACCACAACATTTTAGTTAGTAACTACTAACTAATGCTTATGCTCTATTCTTTTTTTTAGTTTGAAAAATACTGGGTAAATTTTAAACTTTTCATTCTGATACCGCAAAAGGGAGAGTCACAACCTAAAAGCTAGCTGTTAAGGTGGGAGAACTCTTAGCTATATAAACCAATCACCAAGTCCCTCATTTAACCGATGTGGGACAATGAAATCAGTCCGTATCATTGAAGATATGGAGGCTCAATTGAAGACGATGGAGGGCTGATTCGCAGGGGTTGACGAAAGGATCAATGCTCAGGATCTAAAGCTGGATCAGATCATGTTGATCCTGAAGAAACTGGAATCAGATCAAAAGCTGGCAAGGGAAAGGAAGGTGCCTCTGCGTCGAGGGTGATGGAAGCTAATCAAATGTTAGACACCTCAATTTCTACCCTAAATTGGAGTAAGGGTTGATGGAAGCAATACATGAAACTAGATCAAAAAGGCAACTAAGTATTTCACGTTGTGTAAAATTCATGGAGATCAGTGGTGACCTGGTGAAAACAGCCGTGACCAACGTGGTCGTGACCAACGAAGACGTTGGGCCTTATGGGGGTTGAATGATACGGACTGATTTCATTGTCCCACACCGGTTAAATGGAGGACTTGGTGATGGGTTTATATAGCCAAGGGTTCTCCCACCTTAACAGTTAGCTTTTATGGTGTGGCTCTCCCTTGTGCTCTATCACATTCTAACTCCTTCCAGTTTTTTTAATAATTACTTAAAAATTTTATTTTTGTATGATGAACAAGGCGCTTGGTCGCAAGTTATTTTATTCATGACGGGAATTCCCCTATTTCATGACCCTAGGTGACCGATATCAAAGTAGTGTCATGAGGGAAGGGTAAAAAGAACTATCAAGGAATCAACTAACACGCTCTCTCACATTAGCTTTTTAAACTAAGTGATAGTGAGAAGAGCAAGACTCTAATACAATGTCAAGAAATCAATTCAATCAAAAACTTAATTTTATGGTCATAGGCTTATGAAAGATATTATACTCTGACATTGACTTAATAGGCTCTAAAAAGGAGTGAAATAGAAGATGCAACCGTAGGAAGTAGTGAGAGAAGTATTATCTCTGACCGCGTTCTTGTTGAAGAATGAGTCGATGACTCATATGTAGCGGCGTACTTAAGGGAACCCACTAGAGCCGTAATGAAAGTGAATCTTCATAGGGCAATTGTCATTGCTTATGGACTCGCTAGAACCTGTGTGATATATCCATGACCAACATGAAGCTTGGAAGAACCTTAGTGGAGGTTTAAACTCACTCATGTTAAAGAATGATGAGTCGTGGTTAGGGATGAAATACCAATGACAATCAAACTACTTTGCATATCACTACTAACCCCGTCTTGAACATATCAATTATATTGAAATTGACTATTATTTCGTCAAATATGAAAACCAAAGAGGAATGAGTGCAACAGGCACATATTTATTGTTGATCAACTACTTGACATATTGACAAAGACATGAACTTCTACACTATTTGCTCAATTGTTGTTTAAGTAGGACACACGTAATTTGCACGTTCTAAATTGAGAGAAGGTATTACGTGTAGATGAATTTAGAAGGAATGTATATTCTCTTATTATTATTACTAATTTACATGATTGGTTATTTTTTATGGAATTTCTTGTTATGATAGAAATAGACTTTATGACAATAATAGAAATTTTCAAATTTTTTAAGAATTTTAATTTTATTATTTTGTCTCCCTATATAAAGAAGTGATAGTCTTTGAGAACCGCTAGAATCATTGAATATAGAAAACACTTTTCCTACTATTTTTTATCAGTAAATAAATAGGAAAATGAGATATAATTAACTATAAAAAGGAGATAAATTCAAATAATGCTTTCAATGCACTTTAAGTACTTAAAGTTTATAGATTATTAGATTTGTTCACATAATCAAATTTATTAGAAATATGAATTGGATAAACGTTGAACATAATATTATATTTCCACTGTTCCATATAATTTTCAAAGATGAAAAACAATATGCCTTAAAAATGAATAATTTTGATACTCCGTATTATATAAGAATTATGACTCGTCTATCCTACATTCAGACCTATTATATACATATCTTATTACTCCGTATAAAGTAATAGCAAGATTAAAAAAATATAGAAAAATTATCCAAAATAATCTCAACTTTACCTAGTCTTTCAAAATTAATCTCACATTTTACTGTGATGCATAATAATATCAATTTTACTAAAATTTGCGAGTTTTGAGTCGCCGTTAAATTTCTAACGATGGGTTAACGGAAATACCTGTTTTGTGCAATAAAATGAAAGTTGAGATTATTTTTTATGAATTTTTATTTTTATTTTTTTTGAAATTTTCATATAAATTTTAAAATTACTTTCTACCTCCATTTTTTTCTTTTCTTAAAGATTATTCTTACCTTAGAAAAAATAAAAAAATAGATATAAAAAATAATGAAAATGAGAAAATTAATTAAAACCATACGGAATTAATGAAATAAATAATCTAATCAATAGAAATCAAAACTGAAACTGGTAAGATATAAAATAAATATATACAGAGTTGTGGGTTTTAACATTTTACGCACTATAAGAAGTCTTATTGTACTACTTATTTTTAAGAGAACATGCCGTCTGGTAAAGTTGGAATTATTCTAGAAAATATTTTCTAAAAAAAGAAGTGATATGTTAATACCTTGTATAGTGCGTAAAAAAATAAAACGCACCACTTCGTATATTTTTATTTTATTTCTTCTCAACTTCAAGTTAGTTTCCATTGATTGCCCTATTTATTTTACTAATTTTGTATCGTTTTAGTTATCTTTCTCATTCGGTTATTTTTTTATATCTATTATTTTTATTTTTTAAAGTAAGACTAATCTTTAAAAAAGAAAAGGAAATGATGGAGGCAGAAAGTAATTTTAAAATTTTAACTGAAAATTTCAAAAAAAAACGAAAAATTCAACAAAAATAATCTCAATTTTCATTTTTTTGCGCAAAACAAATAGTTTTCGTTAACCCACCGTTAACAACTTAACGGTGACCCAGAACTCGTAAATTTTAGTAAAGTTGAGTTTTTTATACATCAAAGTGAAAGTTGTGCTTATTTTTGGAAGACCAGATAAAGTTGCGATTATTTTGAATAATTTTTCCAAAAAATAATATCAAAATGACACTTTTTTAGGGCAAACATCTTCTCGTCTTTGAAAAGTTTTATATGACGGAGGAAGTATTAACTGCTTATCCGTTATGTACTCCCTCTGATCCTAAAAATCTTTCTTGTTTTGACTTTTGTTGGTCAAACAATGAAACTCTTTGACCATAAATTAAATATAATCCAAATAAATAAATTATATAAAAAATTAATATATCAAAACTATATAGTAAGATGAACTCAATTATATTAAATTTGTATTATAATTAAATATATATTCTTTAGCAAAAAAAGTCAAAACAGGAAAAGTTTTTAAACCAAAAAAGAGTATATGACGATACTCCCTCCGTCCTAAAACTTTCTTCCCACTTCCCTTTTTTCTCCGTCCTAAAACCAACTTCCCATTAGAAAAAAAGATCACAAATGACATTAATACTCTCATGTATTTACACCAATTATCTTTTAACTCTATATTTTGAATGATTGCAAAAAAAATCAAAAAATCTTTTTTAAGGAGGGTAAAATTTGAAGTCAAAGCCAAAAATTAAAAATGGGAAAAAGTCAAACTGGAAAGAAAGAATTAGGACGGAGGGAGTAAGGTTAATACATAGTAAAGTTTGCTTTGACAATACATAGGGTCAAATGACATAATATAAGAGGTTTATCGAGATGTTAGGCGAGGTATGTACCACCAATTTTGCGAAGTTGACATTGTAAGTAGATCACTTAGAGGCAATGTCATATTATCGTATGAATTCTCAAATGTAAAAAAAAAAACAAAAAAGAAAGAGAGAGCTCTAGGTGTAGTGTTTTAGATGTAGCATATGTGCAAATTTGAAAATTCCGGACACAGCTAGCTAGCATATGTCTATATTAATTTCACACTTTGTCTTACTTATTGTTCATTGGTTAAATGACATCTTTTTCTTCGGTTAATTGTTAATACCCCGTGTATTAAATAGTTATGTGAGTAAAAGGTGACTAATAGTTTTTCACCTATACTGAAAAACTCCAGTATTTAAATGTAAAAAGTTTTATTTTCTTTTTTTTTTAAAGATAAAAATTAAATATCAAAACATGTTCAATTGTTTGTGAATTTACAAATAAAAATCATGAAAAACAGGACTATGAAATATTTTATTTCCACCAAATAATTAGGATTAAGGCTTTTCTCCAAACGAATATTTCATTCGCCCCTAAATTTAGTCCATAGTTATTAGTGAGTATGTATATGTTATAGCCGGCTATACCGGGAGTAAGATATAACCCTGTAGTACTCATTTTAAAATAAAGTAGTATTCATTCTCACACAAAACATAAATATTCATTTTGAAGTAACTTAATACTCATTCTGAAATAATCTAGTACTCATTTGAAATAACATAGTACTTATTCTGAAATAATGTAGTGTTCATTTTTCACACATTTGTTCAATACAATTAAGATATTCATTTGCGAATAACAAAATGTTAATTCTGAAATAAAGTAGTACACATTCTCAAATAACTTAGTACTCATTCTCAAACAATATACCGTTCATAAGTTGAAATCTGTAACCCTTCGTCTCTGAAATCTATTTGGTCTTCCGCCTTCTTTCTTCGACCCGATCGGATTAGACAAATGAAGTGTACGTTAATTCTTGTTATTTAATTGATTTTTATGGTAAACACACAAAAATTGATTCTTAAAGCATCATAAAAAAAATTTAGGAGAAAAAATTTAAAAATATTTATGAAAAAATAGTAGAAAAAATAAAAATAATAAAGAAAAGAGGGGACATTTGTGCTAATTTTCAAACCTAAATGAGGAAGTGAAGCTATTTTCTGATCATATTTAAAGGATGTTTTAGTCTAGAGTGAAATTAGTGTAACAATATAAGAATCATGAAGCGTAACAATGTAAGTTTTGAAACCATATGAGGTAACAGTGCACATTTACCAAACCTGAGGGAGTCATGATGCAATAAACTCTATCTATTACTCCATAAATTAAATCAGATTTAGCTGGGGTCAAATTAAATAAGTTTAAGGTCACGTTCTCTTTTCAACTTATTCTTAAAAGAAGCAGATTAGATTATATTAGATTAAATTTACTTAGAAACAACTTTAGATATAATTATATTCAAATAAAAACTTATTCCAATCAAATTAGAAAAAATCAGATCAACGAAGAGAATATGGGATAAGGCAGCATTCCGCTCAACTTATTTTTTCTATTTATTACTTATTCTTAATTAAATAAGATCAAACCAGATCAGATCATATCAAATCAGATTAGATCAGATCAGACCAGATCTAAACAAAACTATTATTATTTTTATTACTATTACCATTACTATTAATATTATGATTATAAATATTATTATTACTATTAATATTAATAATAATATTATTGTTACTATTATTATTATTATTATTATTACTATTATTATTATGGTTATTATAACTATTTTTATTATTACTATTACTATTATTATTATTATTATTATTATTATTATTTCTATTATTATTACTACTACTACTACTATTATTATTACTATTAATATTATTATTATTACTTCTACTACTATTATTACTACTACTACTATTAGTATTATGACTATAATTATTATTACTATTGTTATTATAATTATTACTATTATTATTACTAATTTTATTATTATTATCACTATTATTATGATTACTATTATTATTATCATTGTTACTAATATTATTATTACTATTATTTTTATTACTATATTATTATTTCTATTTTTATTATTATTTATTTTATTATTTTTATTACTGTTATCATTAGTATTATCATTATTATAGTTATTATTATTACTATTATTGCCATTTTTTCTATTATTATTATTATTATTGCTATTATTATTATTTCTATTATTATTATTATTGCTTTTATTATCAATATTTCTATCATTATAATTATTTCTATTGTTATTATTATTACTATTATTATTATTATACTTATTATTACTACTAAAATTACTATAATTATTATTATTTCTATTATTATAACTATTAATATAACTATTATAATAAAAACTTTAATTTTAATTTTAAATAAATTCATATCAGATCAGACTAGATCAATTCAATCAAATTAGATCCAATCAGATCATATTATATCTAATTGAATTATATCAGATCTAATATTATCAGATTAAATCAGATTACATCTTCAAAAAATTAGATCAGATCAAGCGAAGAGAACCAAGAGTCTAAGGGAATGTTTGGCAACTTCTGAATAGGTATGTGCTGAACCAGTAAGAGGTCTGAACCATTAAATGCTGAACCAGTAAGAGGTCTGAACCATTAAGAGCTAGTATATTGCTTAAATATTTAGAGGCAAATGTCTGAAATCAGATAAGAGGTTTTAACCATTCAGACTCTGTATAATACTTAACCATTCAGAGACAAATGTCTGAACCATTCAGACATCTGCTCACGAAACAAACAGTCTGAACCATTAAGTGCTGAACCATTCAGACATCTGAACCATTAAGAGACTGAAACAAACAGCCTCTAAGTAAAAAACAAGCTAGAGTATCATTTTTTAGGATTAGAGCATTCACAATGGCAAGGCAATGCCTTGCCTTGCCATGCCATGTCACCAAATTCCACTCAAATCATGGCATTCTATGGCCATTCCACCCCATTTTTCATTCCATGTGCAAGGCATGACTCTCTTATTTTTTACTCCCTCCGTCCTAAAACTTTCTTCCCAGTTCGCAAAACGAAGAAAAATCCCAAGTTTTTTCAATCTATTTTATTTAAATACTGGTATAGAAATAAAAAATAAAACATACATATTTAAAAACTACATCAAAAGTTCAACAAAATAAGTGGTGACAAAAATATTTTATTTTATCATATAGGCCATGAAAAAATATAAATAAATATAAATTCCCGTGAAGTTGGAATAGTGCACTGAAAAGAAAGTTTTAGGACGGAGGGAGTATTTTTTTTTAATATTTTTAATATTTTTAATTTTTTAAAAAAATATTTTTTAAAAGAAGTAAACATATTTTAATAATAAAATAGATTTTTAAAATAATTTTTTATAATTAAAAATCATTAAAAAGTGCAAAAATAGACAAAAACAATGACTTGCCACTGTATGTTACGAAACTCTACTCATTTGCCACACGGTAACTAAATTATTTTTTATTGGTTGAAATAATCTATATCACCGTGTAACATTTCATTTTTGTATTGCCATTGTCAATGATTTTATAGGGGTTATTTTTTCCCTATAGCATGTACCTTAGGAGGTAGTGGTGCTTTATTCTTTTGATTTGACCCACGAATTGACCACTGCCGGGCGTCCCCATCTGACTGGCGGACTCCAACTCTCTAATTCCAATCCACTTCGCCGCGCCCCTTTCAAATCCGCCACGCCCCCGCTTTACCTCCTCTGCCGGTAACCCGTCCTCTCCTCCAATTCAACCGACCCAACCCCACCGGCCTAATTTTCTAAACTTTTCAAATCCAAAAAAAAAAAAAAGAAACCTTTCATTTCACTCTCATTTGCATTTGCATTTCCATTTCATTTCCCCCCTTTCTCTCGCTCTCTCTCTCTCTCTCTCTCTCATAGGTCTGTCACTTTCTCCCTGTCTTCTTGTCTCACAGTTCCCCCCATCCCCTTTCTCTCTCTGCCTATACGTACATATCGCTGTATATATACACGCTAGCGCCCTGCAATTCCTTCTCAGCCGTTGTTGGAGTTCGAGAGACAAAGCGGCGAGACTGATCCACATCGGGAGAGATTCCCCTGTTTCCCTCAACCGCTCCAAGTTCTTCCTTCCCCCGTTCCCCGTTTCTCCTTTGGTGGATCTGTGACAACTTTCTGCTTTCTAAATCGATTATCGGTATGTTCGTTTCTGATTACCATATTTGCTTGCTTCGTCTTGGATGTTTGTTTTGTGGATTGTGTTCTTAATCGCCTTCCCGAGCTCTGTTTTTGTTTGGTTTAGATTCGAATTATGAACTCAGATTGAACTGCAGTAGTAAAGTTGAATGTTAGTTTTTTTCCTTTGATTAACTTTATCTTTTTGGTATTATAAACTGCTATTTGTCTCGGCTGAGAGAATAATTAAAGTGGAGATGGTCGAATCAGAATGATTTCCTTAGCAGACAGAATATGCGGCTTTGAAATTTGATGGGGTTAATGATTTAATTTACTTTTTCTGGGATATGGTAATTGTTGCTCCCTTTAATGTTTCAAAGCGTGAGATCTATGCTGTAAGGGTGAATTGTTGGTTTGCGTTGACCTGCTATGGATATATGTGGTTTAGTTTCCTTTTTTAGTCAGATCCTTGTTAGGAAAGTTTTCAGTGAGTAGTGGCAAATGATCATTGAGATCTGATGGTTTTGGATTAGAAACTTTTCCATCTTATCGCTTGTTTTGTTGGCTATCAGGTGACTGAAGCATGTGCAGTGGACCAGAACAATCCAATTCTAGTTCCAGTTTGGATGACATGAACAAACGTGGCTTACAGTCTGATGATCACTCTTCGAGTCTACTTGAGCTTGCTGCTAACAACGACTTGGGTTCTTTCAGACAGTGTATTGAGTCTGATTCTTCTGCAGTTGACCTTGTTGGACTGTGGTTAGTCCGCAAGAAGGGGGCGAAACAGGTTGTCCGTGAAGAAAGAACTCCATTAATGGTTGCTGCCACTTATGGAAGCATTGATGTCTTGAAGCTGATCCTCTCTCGGCCCGAAGTGGACGTGAACCGAACTTGTGGGCCCGACAAGTGCACCGCCCTTCACACTGCCTCGTCGGGTGGTTCTGTTAACGCGGCCGAGGTTGTCAGATTGCTTATATCAGCTGGGGCTGACCCAAACATTGCTGATGTAAACGGTATGCGTGCCGCTGATGTCATATCTGTCCCTCCAAAGCTTCCAGGAGGTAGAGCATCCATTGAGGAACTGTTGTCCAGTAATATATCTGAGGGTTCAGTTGGTGGGAGTGATTCAGGCATGTCAAATGCATCCTCTCCGGTCCTATCTTCATCCCCTGAGACAGGGTCTCCATGTTACATGAGGGAATCAAAGAAGGAATACCCCATTGACCCATCTCTACCCGACATCAAGAATGGGATATACTCCAGTGATGAGTTCCGGATGTTTTCCTTCAAGGTCAGACCATGTTCTCGGGCATATTCCCACGATTGGACTGAGTGTCCATTTGTTCACCCAGGAGAGAACGCACGAAGAAGAGATCCTAGGAAATACCATTACAGTTGTGTGCCATGTCCTGAATTTCGCAAGGGCGCGTGTAGGCGTGGGGATATGTGTGAATATGCTCACGGGGTGTTTGAGTGTTGGCTACACCCAGCCCAGTACAGGACCCGTTTATGCAAGGATGGTACCGGGTGTGCCAGACGAGTGTGCTTCTTTGCCCACACTCCGGAGGAGCTTCGGCCACTCTATGTCTCTACTGGATCTGCCGTCCCATCCCCTAGGACTGTTGCTGCCACTGCTAGTATTATGGACATGGCTGCTGCCTTGAGTCTTCTGCCTGGGTCCCCCACTGCTGGTTCAATCCCACATTCGCCTCCCGTCAGCTGGTCCCCGCACCAACCAAATGTTCCCACACTTCATCTCCCCGGAAGCAACCTTCAGTCAAGCCGGCTAAGGTCCTCTTTCAATGCGCGAGAGAATTTCGATTCCAACCTTGGCTGTTTTTCACCTTCGCTGACTCGCCCAAAAACTCTGCTAACCCCGTCGAATCTTGAGGATCTTTTTTCTGCTGAGCTCAACTCCCCATCACACAAAGCTGCCGTGTTTAATCAGTTCCAACAGCAACAAAGAATGCTTTCCCCAATCAACACCACCACCACCTCGGTGTTCTCTCCAAAAAACTCCGACCACCACTCTCTTTTGCAGTCTCCGTTTGCAGTCTCATCCCCTGGAAGAATGTCCCCCAGAAGCGGCATGGATCCGTTATCCCCAATGAGCGGGCGGCGTGGGTCCCACACAGGCAAGTCTTGGTCAAACCTGGGGTCTTCGCTTGACACAAACATTGACTGGTCGGTCAACGGTGATCATAAGCTGTGGCATGCTGGAAGCTCTGATGAGAATGGGAAGTCAGGGCCTGATTTGTCATGGGTGCAATCTCTCGTCAAGGAACAACCACCCCATGAGATGAACCCCAAGCCATTGTCAACCACCCAGGCCCTTGGCGGTGCTCCTCCACCCGGTGAGGGTTTGAAATCCGCCGGTTCTCAAATTGATCCCATCGATTATTCTGTCTTGGGAGCTTGGCTTGAGCAGATGCAACTCGATCAACAGCTCGTAGCCTGAGAAAACACCATTCGTTTATTGTTGTTGTTATAATATTACCATTACTATTTTTTGCTTTTTGACAAAAAACTAATTAGGGGAAGCGAAGTATACATATAGTGGCGGCGCTATTCTTTTGCAGCTAGTTTTTTTTTTGCTGTGGCGGGAAGGAAGCAAAAGGGCGAAGCTATAAATGGCGAAACCGACACAAAAGGTATCATGAAGTTCTTAGTTCTTACTACTACTACTAAATTGATAGATTTCAATCTTTTATTTCATTAAAATCAAATGTCAAGAAATTGTCATCTGGACTGTATTCAAGAAATCATGTCCAGATCGCACAGTTTGTGTAATCTTTCATTCTGTAATACTACTACACAAATTCCATTCCCCTTCTTACATGGTACACATCTCTAGGTGTAATAACTGAAAAGCTTCTGTATTTTGCTGATGTTATTTTTTCACTAAATTTCCTCGTAATTACTTTTGTACTCGGGGTAGGAAATTACTTGTGATATGAATCCTGTTTTTATATTCCTTTTGTTGCTATTTCTACACCGAGGAATGTATTGCATTTGTACCGTCACTTTGAGGGGCATATTGGCTCAAAATGCTGGTGAGATGAAAAATTTTGCACTGGTATTTTGTGTTAGTGTGATTATGAAAATGACGATGCAAACCTTGGTGTCCAAAATGGGGTATTCCATTTGATGTAGAATTAACTTTTGATGTGAATTCAACCATGTTACTTCTACACTTCTGGAGTGTGTCCCATTTTGTACATTAGAGATTTGTATAGCCAGTATTTGATAGTTCACATTGACATAAAATGTTATTGTGATAAAAAATGTGTTTTGTGTCTGTATGAATGATCAAAGTAACAGGGTAAAGATGTGGGGTACAAAATGGGCTAAAAAGGCATTAGGGACAGACCAAAGTAAGAATGCAGGGTGCGAAGGCAAAAAAGACAACAATTTGTAGTGGTTTTGCTACCTTTACCCAGTGCGTTAAGGGTTCTATTTAAGGTCGAAAGGAAAATAAAAGAAGTTGAAAGAAGATATATGAATATAGAATTGTTGGAATAAATTGAAATTAGTTGAAAAAATAATTGGGAGAAATCTGAAATTAAATTTTTCATCCAAAAGAACATGTTCTTTAAGAAAGAACTTCTTACCTAAGATTAAAACATGTCGCCTATACAAAATTTTCCAAATTTTAAAAAAAAGACCTAAAAATAAAATTCAAGCGGCACAAATAAAAGCCGCAGTTGTTTTTTTTTTAATTTAAAAAATACAAGCTGCAAAAAAAAAACAGTGGATCATGCAAGCAGAGAACGGCATATATACATAACCTGATAAATCACAATTTTGATATTAAGACAAGATGCATAAAACATAAATAGAACAATGGTCAAAGTAAGCCCCCCCTAATCAAAGTGATGAGCTCTGTTAAAAAGTATTCTACATCGAGACTTAAAAAAATAAATTGGTTTATAAGCTCTTGCGTTGAATTGAATAATCGATTGAATTTAATCTTTTAATGTCGTTTAGCCAAGTATCTTATTGTCAAATTCAGTTATCACTAGTCCTTTTTAATTTCTATCAAGCTCCCTAATCCCTATCAAAGACAATCCAATTTGTGAAGTGACCATCCCTCCCAAAGAATAGATATGAACGAGAGGTTCAAAAGCAATATTAATGAGTTAATTAAGAAAAGTTTGTGGGTGGGCTACTTGATTTTTTTTACATTGATGAATTAATTAAGAAAATTTTTAGAGTGTATGTTTGGTTGGGGAAAAAATATATTTTATGAAAATTTTGATTCTATTTCATTCTCCCATTGCCCCATCTCCACCCAACCGGTCCACCCAGCCCCCATGCTTGCCCTCAACAGCACCACCCCTCTCCTTACCCCCCGCGTCACCCCTTACCTCGATCCTGCATACACTATCACCTTATCAACCCCACTCCTCACCCTTCTACACTCCCTCGTCCACACCCACCCCGCCCTGGTCACCCTCGCCAAACATTCCACTTCCACCCTCTCCCTCTCAAGTCCCACCCTCCTCGCCCCAGCCTACCCACCCCAGCCCCAACTTCACCCATTGTCTCTAATCACTCGCCACACGCCCATGAACCCTGTTCAACTCCCCCACCACCATGCTTCGCCCCCTTCTACTAAAATATTACGAAGTATTAAACTATCTCAAAACGTCTTTTCTAATACTAGTTTTTAAATATTAACCAAAGAAACTATCATTTTTTAAAAAACATTTCCATTCCTACCAAAGAAAAATATTTTTTCTTGGAAATCATTTTCCTTTGGAAAAAACCTAAGATATCTTAAAATAAAAATTTGATAAATTTACAAAGACCAAAACATATTAAAAAACATACGCTCACTTTTTTCGGGAATAAATTGCTAATGAATTATTTGCACAATCAAATATTATCTACTTTCTTTAATTACTTTATTATTTACTTTCTTTAATTTCTTTTAATATGCCGTTTTACTTTTGATTCCAAAGTACGAGTATAAAATATGAAAAACGATTACAGCCACAATACACAATGATATAAATGTTAAATCGGAAAGAGCAAATAAATTTAAGAATCTTTAAAATTCTGAATTGCAAAAATCGTAAACGTCGCCTGAGAGATTCGAACTCTCGCGGGGAAACCCCATGTACTTAGCAGGCACACGCCTTAACCACTCGGTTAAAGCGACCATTTAGAGGTGTGCACTTAGCCATAAATATTGCATATGTAGACCATTGTTAAGGTTTCTTACTAAGGGCCGGTTCATTAAGTTTTGAAGATATGAAATGATATAAGTTTTCAAATTTGGAAACAATAATATAATTCTAATATCCGAAATAAATTTTGAAGAGATTTGAAATCAAAATGTAGTAAATGATTACAGAGGTGGCAGGCAATAGGTAGTTTGGAGAAAATAGAAAAGAATTCTAATCATATTATTCATAATTGTTTGGTGAAGAGTTAAAAATTAAAATTTGAAATTCATATAAATCATATCCTTTTTAGGTGAAAAAAATAAGAAGGGATTAAATAATGGTGTCATATCACTACAAAAAAACCGCGTAATTGGCACGGAAATATAGGCACGGACGTTCCGTGCCTTCACCGAGAAAAGAAATTAACGCCACGCGTCGCTATTTAATATGTGAAGGGCGTTGGCTCTGGCTTTTCAGTGCCTAAGTCCGTGCCAACACCGTAATTCTAAAACCGTCACCAGCTTCACTCGACAGCGTTAAGTCCAAAATATAGGCACGGAATTGTCCGTGCCTATAGTCGATACTAGAATCTTCTCTGACAAAGCCATTGACGAGCTATACGTAGGCACGGATATATCCGTGCCTATAACCCTGCCATTGCCTACATCAATTATGATGCGCACAAGTTACGGGCGTAGGCACGGATATATCCGTGCCTATAGCGCGTAATTATTAATGTGTGTCAGAGTGCGCTATAGGCACGGCGAAGCCCGTGCCAAAATTCGTGCCTAAGTTAAAGAATATTAAAACCCTTTCATTCCATCAGTCTCATTTTTTCACAAACTCCCTAACCCTTCCCCATTCTCCTCAAATGCCGCCGCTATTCTCCTCAGCCCTTACCCGAGCCCGTCCTCAGCCATCTCTTTTCCCCTCCTAACAATTTCTTCTTCAAGAAACACTTCTTTTCAAGGGAGTATCCATGTCCGGGGTGGGGTAGCTTCTGTCGTTCGCTATCTAGAGGGGCGTCAAAATCTCCTTCGCCGGCGGCTACATCGCAATCCTTTTTTCAAAAAGCAAAGTGAGGGTGAGGATATGGTTGAGTGTGGAGGCGACGAGCGTGGAGAAGAAGCGGCGGTTCCTCACACAGAAGAGAGCGCAGTGTGCTGTGTCAAACGCCGAGCACCCACGGTTCATCACCAAGTCCGATCTAAAGGGGTAATTTTTTACAATATTTATTTTTTTCTTTCGATTTTATTTTTCAATATTTTAATTACTTTATTTTTCCATTTTTTTCGTTCAGCCAGCAATTGAGCATAATTTAATTCAATTTTTTTTACTTTACGTAAATAATTTAATTCAATTTTTTTAATAGGAGGAGGAGGATGATGACACGCCCAATTTCTTTAAGGTCGTCAACCGGTTGTTTTTTAACAAGGTGATTTTTTTTTTAATTCCCTTAATCTAAATTATTAACTTTCATCTTTAATAAGGTTTAAATTGTTTTTACTTTTTTTTGTAGAGAAACTGCACACAAGGAGAATTATTAACTCAATTTCAGGGATGGAAAGATTCGGTCAATTTTTTATATCCAAAGCATGTATTCGTCTCAAGTTCGGACACTCATGAATTCGAATGCGAGCCCAAAATTCATCTAAAGGACATAATTCTAATAACTGTGATGTTAAAAGTTATTTAAATCATGATAATTTGTAACTTTTATTTTTATTTGTGAGATGAATGTGGTATGAACATTTATTATTTATTGGATGTGATGAATATTATTTGTCATTTTATTTAAATTTAATCAGTTTTGTTATTATGGTGTGAATATTAGATGCTTTTATTGTTAAATTTTGTAATATTGCCGAATTGAAATTTTTATTTTTTTTATTTTTAATAATTAGGCACGGATAGTTCCATGAAAAAATAAATTTTCAAATTTTGAAAAAATAAATTTTCAAATTTTCAAATTTTGAAAATTTTCAAAAGGCACGGAATGGTAAAAATAATTTTCAAATTTTCAAATTTATTTTTAATAATTAGGCACGAATTGAAAAAATAAATTTTCAAATTTTGAAAATTTTAAAAGGCACGGAATGGTAAGAACACTCGTTTGGCACGGCGAGATCCGTGCCTATAAACATTGACGTTTTCCTCCAAACCGTGAGTTTGGAATGGTGTCGGCACGGGTAATTCCGTGCCTTTATATGGCACGGACAAGAAATCCGTGCCATAAGGTTTGGAGCTTCGAAATTGGCAGGTCTTTTCATCCGTGCCAAATTCCGTGCCTAATGCTACTGCCACGAAAAATTATAATTGGCATCCGTGCCAAAAGTCCGTGCCAATAACGCGTGTTTTTTGTAGTGTATTATTCATAAAACCTTTTTTATTCATCAAACATGAATTTTAGGATTTTGATATCAGAGATCAAAATAACGGGTTCGCTCACCAAAGAGGCCCTAAAGCATTAATATTTCAAAAAATGTGTTCCATTACCTTACAATTTTATTTTTTTTTTAAATTTTGCATATTCTTCCCTTACTATGGCAATGAATAATGTGTTATGAGAAATATTATTCATCCATAATTTAGAAACAAGTATTCAAATTAATTTTTAGACTCCCATTACAACTGTGTTAAATCTTCTGGACCAGAATGTTATGACTCCCATGAAGGAGCTAGCAATATGTGAGGCGAGTTTAAAGGTTTGAAAACTTTAATTTTGAAAGAAAGTAATTCAGCCTATTACATTCATTGTTTTGCTCATCAACTTCAATTGGCACTTGAATCTGTGATGGAAAAAAATCTTGACGTGGTTGATTTTTTTAACATGATCAACACTTTATTGAATGTCGTTGGAGCCTCTTGTAAGCGTCGAGATATGATTCGGGAACATAAAAGATCTCAAGCCCGTGGTGTTTTGAGATATTTCCAATCATTTGAATTTGTGTTTCTCCTTCATTTGATGATGGAGATATTGGGAACAACAAATGAGCTGTCAAATGATTTGCAAAGAAAGGAAAGGATCAAG
Organism: Cuscuta campestris; assembly: GCA_900332095.2. Lineage (NCBI taxonomy): Eukaryota > Viridiplantae > Streptophyta > Magnoliopsida > Solanales > Convolvulaceae > Cuscuta > Cuscuta campestris. The sequence continues at coordinate 2,622,529 of OOIL02001452.1, read as the reverse complement.
ATATTATGAATGTTGTATCACTTTCAAAGTTGCCAAGCGAAGATTACAGAAACTGAGAGTTAGCGGGTGAAAATCTCTTCTTGAAAAAATAACTTCTTTTTGTGATAAATATAGAATTCGATTCATGGTCATGGAAGAACAATATGTTAATCCTGATCATCCTCGACGCAAGAGTGGTGTGACCAATTTGTATCAATTTCATGTTCTTTTATTTCCCGTGATTGTGGATGAACAACTTGCAGAACTCAATCACCGGTTTGACGAAGTGAATACTGAATTGTTCCTTTGTGTTGCTTGCTTGAGTCCAAATTATTCATTCTGTAATTTTAGTACCTATAAATTGGTAAGGTTGTCTCAATTTTATCCTGATGATTTTTTCTAACATGCATGATGGAACTTGGAAATCAACTTGAAACTTATATTGATGATCGATGTAAGCTCAAATGAGAGGTTTTCTAATATCAATGGTCTTGCTGAACTTTCCAAAATGTTGGTGAATACAAAAGAAGAATCTTTCTTTTCCGTTGGTGTTTCGTCTTTTGAAGTTAGCACTAATCTTGTCTGTGGCAATCGCAAGCGTTGAACGAAGCTTTTCAGCAATGAACATCGTGAAGACATATTTCCAGAATTGGATGAGTGATAAGTTTTTAAATGATTGTCTTGTATCCTTTATAGAAAAGGCCGCGGATATTCTTGATATCATTAGCAATGAGATTGTAATTAATCATTTTCAAAGTATGAAAGCTCGTAGGGGACAATTGTAAACCTGTAAGGCTGTAATTATATTTTCTTTTAGTTTGTAATAAAAATTACTCGTATCTTTTTGCTATACCCTTTGATGCTTTGATGTTTCATTAATACTAACAGAGTGAGTTATTAACTCTCAAATAGTTTATTCTAATCGTTTCAGGTGTGAGCTGTTCATTCAAATTTTGACATTGTACATCAGTATATCACCTTATTCTTTAAGGTAACTTTCATCTCTTCTTTATAATTTGGTTAAAACCCGGAACTTTTTTTTTGTTCGCCCCCAGTTTTTGTAATTTCCGGATCTGCCACTGTCCGTGCCACATTTCTAAACAATGGGTAAATTTAAAAACGTAACATAAAACAAAAGAAATTAAACATGTATTTATACTTTTGTGGTGGCAAGAATTCAAGTACAAACATTACAAGGTGTAACCTTCATCTCTTTCTCCAGAACAGAAAAAACAAAACAAAAGAAGAAGTTATATATATACTTCATCTCTTAAACATTCATAACTTTCATCCACACCTACCTAGCTAATCAAACATCTCACATTCTATGTACGTACGTGGCATGCAATGGTATACATTCTCACATGCATGCCTCTCTTCTTCGATCTCATGAAGATTTATTCCATGTGTGTATGTTATAATGACATATCACCTAACCTTAATTACTTTCAAGTAGCTTAGAAAAAGTACTCAAAGAATAGTGGAGAAATTAAAGAACCAAAACAGTACATATATGTGTGTGTGTGTATATATACGTACGTCCAATCAAACTTGATAAGGAGAAAACGTTTACCCTAAGTAAGGTAATGAAGGAAGATTAGCCAACAAACCTTCCCAATAATCCAATTCTCCCATTCTTAAGCTTTCTCCGTTCCAATAATGATGATGATTATTATTCCCAACACCATTTACCATGTAGTCCTCAACCTTAAGCTCTGTCGTCATCTCTTCAACGTTGTTGTCGTTATTGTTGTTGTTGTTCTCTTTTTTGTCATCATAACAGTCAACGTTAGTCAAACTATTCCCCTCCCCAACAACGTTATTATTAGCAGCGTTGTTGTTGTTATTATTGTCGTAGTGATGATGAGGAGTAGTACGGGTCTCCACTGGAGGGGCAGAAAGGTCATTTTCAAACCCCATCAAGGCATCATAGTCACCCAGAAAGAACTCCTCACCACCGCCGGGACTACGAGGCGGCGGAAAGCCGAAAAGCCCTGACGCCTCGTAGCCGATGTCAGCGGCGAGGTGGTGGTGGTGTTGGTACTGAGGGAAGGGGTCGAAGTGCTGGTGGGGGATGGCCGGCGGGATGGGAGGAAGAAGGGAGGCCGCCGCCGCCGTGGTGCAGAGGAAGGGCGGCGCCGTCGCGGAGTTAGTGTTGAAATCGGAGGTGGAAGAGTCGGTGGGGGAAAGGGTGGAGGAAGAGGTGGCGGTTTTGAGCCTCTTCTTGACGGTGGAGTTCCAGAAGTTTTTGATTTCGTTGTCTGTCCGCCCTGGAAGCCGCGCCGCTATCTGAGACCACCTGCATGCACATCATATACATCCATCATCACCTTAGTGACGCAATATTTATTTATTTTTTAATTATTACACATTATTATTACTCTCTATTTTTATTAGAGTAATTTAAGTAAATAGGACTAAAACATAATGACTTTTTCAATGTAGGATCATATATTTTTATTTCTCAATATAGGACCATTGGTCATTATCTATTACTCATTATTGAACTAAATATCCAGCATCACTTGATCATTATTCTTCTTACTAGTCATTATTAAATCATATTTGCGGAATAAAAAAGTTTAAGTCCTACATTGGGAAATAACTTATATTTTAGTCTTATTCAGTGCAAATTTCACTTATTATTATTCTTATTAAATATTATTATTATTAGGGTAATTTACTAAAATATGACTAAAACATAATGACTTTCTCAATATATGACCATATGTTTTTATTTTCCAATGTAGGGCCATTGATCATTATTTATAAGTCATTATTCAACTAAATGTCCAGCATCACTTGGACATTATTCTTTTCAGTAGTCATTATTAAGTCGTACTTAGGGAATAAAAAAGTTCAAGTCCTACATTAAAAAATGACTTATATTTTAGTCCTATTCAGTGCAAATTTCACTTATTATTACTGTTTATTTTTTTTGTTTGTTCTGAAAGGATGTGTATCATTTGATTATTTGAATATGCAACTATAGTATAAATTCAAGAATTATTTGCACTAAATAATACTAAAACTTAAGTCATTTCCCTAAATAATACTTAATAATGTTCAGAAGGAGGAATAATGTCCAATGATGGCGAAGATTTACTTGAATAATAATGATTAATGAATAATGACTAAAAGTACTACATTAGGAAAAAACACATATAGTTCTATTTAGAAAAAAATCATTATATTCTAGTGTTATTTAAGTAAATTCCTCTAAATTTAACACTAATATTAAAAAAATAGAAATAACTTCAATCAGACTTTGTTCACCATAATTGAAATTTTCTGTTGAGACACATGGAGTATAGTTTGATACTCCCTCCGTCTAAAAAATGTAGTAATATTATTCTTCTCCAGGTTTAAGATTATATTATTGACTGAAATTATTTTCAATTCATTTTATTTAAGATTTTGTTTAGAAATAAAAATAAAATTATTACTTTTTTGTCAAGGAACCAATTCAACCAAAATTTCAAGCTTGTGGTTCGAACGTGGCACGTGAAACCTTAATTTTTTAAAAAAAATTGACTGGCGCTGAGTTTCAAACCTCTGACTTCTTAGTCATGAACAAGACTTCGATATCATGTGAATGAATCAACTCAACCAAAAGCTCAAGCTTGTGGTTATGACTCTGGAAAGGATATTTGCATTCTAAAAAGAAATATTTCCTGGGCCACAACTACAAGTTTGAACTTTTAGTTGAGTTGGATCCTTGACATGGTACAAAGTCTTGATGACCACGAGGTCACAAGTTCGAAATTTATCGTCATCCAGTTTAAAAAAATTAAAAATTTCACGTGCAAGGCTCAAAGAAGTCACGCCTGCACGTGAGAGGACATGTTAGAGTATCAAAAACCTTTCTTGGACTACAACCACAAACTTGAGTTTTTGGTTGAATTGGTTCCTTGACAATTTTAATTAAAAAGTAACTACATTATTTTTTTTCAAATGTTTAATGAACATGTCTAAAGAATAAAACAAAGAAATATTTGCAATAAATAGCACTAAAACTTAAGTTATTTTTTAAATAGCACTTAAAATATTTTATTCCCTAAATAACACTTAATAATGTCTATAATGACCATTTATGGCAAATATTTATTTGAATAATGACTAATTGATAATGACTAAAAGAGCTACATTAGGAAAAATACATATAGTGTTATTTATGAAAAGTCATTATGTTTTAGTGCTATTTACGTAAATTCCTTAGGGAGTAGTTTGATAATCCTAGATTAAGTAGTACGTCCCCATGTTTTTTTGTCTGTTTGCGTGTGTGCATGAAGACAATAAATCTGCATGCATTTTAATTTGTATATTTACGTTATTGTCCAATATGGCACTGAGTAAATAAAAACTGCGTATTATTTACTCCAAAATTATATCACTCCCAAATAGTCACTTTTTTCCTTTTCAAGTTATCTCAAACAAACTTAAGATTTACTCGGCACATAATTAAGAAAATAAATGCGTGTTTGTCATGCATTTTTTTGTAAAGTATACTTCATCTCTTCTTTAATACAGTTGTTGAAACCATTTTAATTTTATATTTGTCCGTATCCGACTTAACCATTAATTTATTAATTATCTTTTTGAAAAATACTATAAAAAGGGTTATACTATCAGAGTATACATTGAGACAAATTTAACAATATTTTACCGATCGAGTACATCCTCATACAGTTTATTTTACTTCATCGGTTCCAAATTAATGGTCACATTGTGAATTACGATAATTGACTTAATTTTTTTATTTACTTTATTTTAATAGTAGTACAAAATTTTATAATAAAATTAATATATTAAATTCTTTTTGAGAGAAGAAATTATATGACTACGGTATTTTACCAAATAATTAACGAAAATAGGTAATGATAAAAAATGACCTAAAATAGTCAATTTGATTATAGTCACGTTATAAAGTCACGCACGTTGGACGATATATAATTCGGGATGAAAAAGTATATTTTAAGAAAAATTAAATATGTACCTTTTAAAAATATTTCCTCTTTCATTTTTCACTCGTTTAACAAAAGTAGAGAGTAGATTTTATGAGCAAATTGAAATCAATCAAAATGAAATTTAAAAAAAAAATTAATCTCACTCTTCAATTTTGGTTTTGGTTTAATTTTCACTCAAGAAGATCAAACTGAACCGAATCGAGTGAATCTCGAGAGCCACATCATTTTATGTATACATGTGGTATGTGAAATATAGAAATTGTAGAATAATATATATATATATATATAATTTTCATATAATTATTGAAGATTACATTTTTAATTATCCTTAAATTTTAAATGGGCGGGGATTAATTAAGTTTTGTTGTAAATTTAAACAAACCTGTTGCCGAGAACGGAATGCAAATGAAGGATGAGATCTTGTTCCTGGGGGGAAAAGGCGCCGCGCTTGAGGTCCGGCCGGAGGTAATTGATCCACCGGAGGCGGCAGCTCTTGCCGCACCTCTGGAGGCCGGCGTTCCGGGCAATGTCACTCCAGCAGCCCTGCCCGTTGGTCACCATGTACACCATCAGCTTCTCGTCTTCCTCCGGCGACCACAGCCCCTTCCTCAGCTTCGCCGCCCCCGCCTTCTTCTTCCCCTTCTCTTTCGCCGCTGCCGCTGCCGGAGGAGGGTTTTCCGGCTTCCCCATCGGCATTGTTTTGCTGCGGCAGCAGGGAATTGGTCGGAGCTATATATGGTTAAGATAAGATGGGTTGGGGGTGATGGTGATGGGTAGAGAGAAGTAGTAATGCATGGGAGAGATGATCAAGATGAAGCTAAATAAGGGTGGTAATTAAAGATAAATAAAGGGATCGAAAAAATTCAAACTCGAAGAAAGACCAAAGTAGGACAAAAATATTGAAAATATACCAAAATAGACTTCTATGTTTTTATTTCCGAAATAGAACTTACATTATCAAACATGGTCATGTACATTACAAAAAAAGTATAGTAATAATGTGCACATGTACAGTGCCACATTACCGCAATGGAAAGTCCTATTTCGAGAAAAAATACATGAAAGTCCTATTTTGGTAATTTTCTCTATGTTTTAGTCCTATTTAGAGTGATTTCTATAAAACATATACACCGATCCTTCCGTCGCTAAAAGATTTCCCCTTTCCTTTTTTCATCATTCTGAAAAATCTTTCCACTTTAATTCATATCAAAAAGTCATTTTTATCTTTATTAATTTTTACAATATATATCAAATCATATTTATTCCATACTAATCTACCCCATAACGTCCTATTTTTACTCATCATATCAGGAATAGTTTGAAAGATCAAAACAAAAATATTCGTCCATTAAATTCCAAAAAGAGTTTAAACGGGAAATTGGTAGAGAGATTTATTTTTGTTCGATCCTTGCACTTAAAAGTTATTTTCTAAAACTGATGACAATGAAGTTTGATCTCGTTACGTCCCGATCATCATCAAAGCTCTAATATACCACGTCAAGGAATCAACTCAACATATAACGAAAAAGTTCAAGTTTGTAGTTCTTACTTGGATATAAATTTTATACTCTAAAATGGGTAAAGATGAGACAAATGAGGTGAGGAGAGGAGGAGTGATGATGATGATGATGTGAAGTGGAAGCAAGAGATGTTACAATTCTCATGTACACACACATGACATGATGATTACCTTGTGAGTGAAGAAAAAGGAGAAGTAAGTGATCCATAGATCGGTCGAGTATATGTAAATTAGCTCCCTCCGCTTTTGCCACGCATGCAGGATGGAGTCAAACACAAGGCCGGAGACCAACCGTCCCTCTCCCGGCCCACTATTAATTTATTTCATTAGACCAATTATCTCCATTTATTAAGCCATACTATGTACGCACACGCACCACGTACTGTGCCCTACGTACTGGGTAATACCCTTCCCCTCCCAAAAACTTCTTCCTCTTTTCTTTTTGAAAATTGCAATAGTAAAAAATATTGATGTCATTTTTCGAGCACGCATCACCAAAAGTCATTTGAAGTCACAATTTCAAGTATAATAGTAGGTTTGGGATGATCACTTAGGGAGAACTGACAATGCCACGCAGTGAAACAATTTTTCCATTCCAATGCGTGCAATCAATGCTCCCAAGCATGCCAACAAAATTGTGTTTAGCGGTATGTCTCGCATGTAACTGCTCAATGTCGATCGCTATCGCCTCACGTAAATACCTTTAATTGTATCATAAAGTCGAATAATAGCTTTCAGAAATTTATAAACACATGATCTAATGCTTCGAGCCAACATCTTCAAGTATATATTTGTCAAACATATATCACTAGCCGTTCCGTACGCCATCTGACGAAGTGTGGTGGTGCACTTCTGGACGCTGCTAAAACTGCGTTGAACATATCACCAGTCGTCCCGTTTGGTGAACCAAGTCACCTTGCGTTTAATATCTATGAGTGTATGTAAAAACAAAGAACAACTCATCCAAAAACGAGTACTAAAATTCTCCGGTGTGTAGACACACAGAGTATTGTAGTAGTTGAGCAGTGATTCGTGTGCAACCACACGATAACTGTTTAAAGGCTCACGTGTCATCGAGTGTTAGGACGACTTCGCTTCCTCTAGTTGGCCTTGTTACCATCATTGGTAACATCTAGTCGCGAAAAAAATGAGACCTCTTCTTTCATCGTCAGATGAAGATGATCCTATTTTTTGAGTATTTTATAGAGACAATTAAATGAAATAAAATATACTTCCTCCGTCCCACTCTCTTTGTCCACTTACCTTTTGGCACACCATCCAATGCATTTCTTTAATCCATTTTATCTTGTAATTTGTATATTAAAAAATTATAGAAATCATATATTAATAATCTATATGTTAAGACAAATCAAACAAGATCACACATGACTATATTTAGGCTTACACATTAAGAGAATTTGATGAGTCAAAGTGCTTAGATGAACAGTTCCAAAAGTCAAAAGTAGACAAAGAGAGTGGGACGAAGGTAGTATTTTGAAAGAATTATAGAGAGAATGAGAATATGTTGTGTGTGTTTTTTGAGTTTAAAAGAAGGGGCATTTANTAAAAATATATATATATATATATATATATATATATAATTTTAGCCAACCGTCATAATTTGGACCGTTGGGGGGGGGGGGGAGCGGTCTCATGTTGCTGTGCCTCTTAGAGCCAGCCCCAAAAAATTAAAAAAAAAAATTGGCCTGATCCAAAATTTTCATTATGGGTCCTATTTTATTTTTTTAGAATACTTATGCTTTAAAATAAATGCCAAATTTAAAAATATGAGGCCTTAAAATTTTAGGGACCCTGTGCGGTTAGCACTTTGCACACCCTCAAGGGCACACATGGTGCATCAAACATTTTACACAACAGACTTGATGCCCGAATGACGATGAAGGGGAGCGGTCTTTGGCGCCCTATGGCGTAAAACGTCTATTGAGGCGTCAAGGGTATTACTAGTATGAGGAATGCTAGGGGTACACCATTTGGTGTACCCCATTTGTACATCACTCATCATAACTCTCCATTTCTTTTTTCATTTTTAATTTTTTGAGTAAATTCTATAATTGGTCTTTTATAATCGGGGGGTTTTTCTTTTTAGTCCTCTATTATCAAATATTATCCCAGTGGTCCTTCTTTTATGGGTACCTTTTCAAAAATAGTCCTTGTTTTGATCTTCTATCCTGTTTGTGTTAATTTGAGGGATAAAAGTGTAATTTCACAATGATAATATATCTTTTTTGTCATATACAATTCAACAGGCTGTTCCGTTTGCGTCGTTTGTGAATTACAATCGCTTTCTACTACAACCATAGTCTACAAATGTGGTTTTTCATCAGAACCCTAGCCCACAACCATAGTCATTATTTTTGTGTTATCTGCTTAACCAATATCAGAACACGTCACTAGACATAATGTTGATGTCAAATTATACTTTAGCCTTTAAATTAACACTAACACGGCAGAAGATAAAATTTAAAAAAGAACCATTTGTAGAAAGATACTCTTAAAAAAATGACTACGGGGTAATATTTGATAATGAAGGACTAAATATGGAAACTCTCCTATTATAAAGGACCAATTATAGAATTTGCTCTAATTTTTTTTCCTCTTTTTCCTTTGTGTGGTGGAGATGGAGGGGTACAAATGGGGTACCCCATTTGGTGTACCCCTAGTATTTTTGTACTATAGTATTCTTACATGAGAAACCAAGGTGTCAAAAAATGACGTTACTCTTTTTCAACCATTAACTACAGCTTGGCACATATTAAAATAAGTGAAATTTGTACTAAATAGGACTAAATTATAAATCTTTTCCTAATGTAAGACTTGAATTTTTTATTTCTTAATTATACGGAGTACTTAATAATGTCTAGTATGAGAAATAATGTCCAATGATGGTGGGCAATTGGACATTTACTTGAATAATGATTAATAGATAATGACCAATGGTCCTACATTGATAAATAAAAACATATGATCCTATATTGAGAAACTCATTATGTTATAGTCATATTTATGTAAATTCTCCTTAAAATAATATTGGTTTCAATCACATAAGTTCTATTCTCAACTCCTTCAAACAAAGCAAATTTACTTTCAACTCCTATTCTTTAAATTTTTCAAGTTTTATTATTTTTCTGTGAGAAAAAATAAAGGCTAGAAAAAATCTCTTTTGATTGATTGAAGGAGGAGAATAATAGGGTTTAATAACAACAATAATAATAATAATATATAGTAATGATAATAATAATAACATGGAGTAATAAAAAAAAATAAATAATAAAGTAAAGTACTCACTCGATCCTAAATTAGATTACAGTCTTTTTTCTCTCTGCTTCTTCCAATAAGTTTTATTCATTTGTGTGTTTTCATTGAGTATTTGATAAAATAAAATATTTTTTTCACATCTTGTTTTTGTAAGGTTTTGACATAGTATTTCAGTATGTAACTTTTATTTCTGATCGAGGTACCAATATATAAATAAAATGATTTCAAAAAAGATAAATTTTATCTCGTCTCGGTTGACACTGTTTCAGAATTTAAATTGATTTAAATTGCGCCGTCTTCCGTGAAGCTCAAGCAACATACAGAGAGAGGAGTGAGAAAGCTATGGGTAAATTAAATTACCATTTCTTTGAGAATTTAATTAAGATAAAACAAAAAGTTATACCCCAATTAAGTTATAAAACAAAAAGTTATACAAAAAGAATTTAATTTTTTTAGGAATATGAAAAATAACTTTTATCCGTACTCGAACCCGTACATGTTACTACGTACGGAGTATTTTTTAAAAATAAAGGATCGGATATCGGACGAGTAGTCTCGACCCGTTTAAAACCCGCACTGGTTAAATAAGTAGATAATATTAAATATTACAAAACCCCACTCCTTTCTTTGTTACTCCTCTTCTTCTCCAAAATCTATTTGTAATTAAATTATTTCACCACATTAGACATGTACACGTTAGTTTGTGCACTAGTATGAAATGGATAGTTTAGAATTAACTTTAATGTTACAAAGAACACTCTTGCAACATAATGAATGTGAAAAGAACATTGATTATGAATCTAAAATTTTTGTTGCAGACTTTTGGTAAAGAAGAATGTTTTTTGTTGTAGTAACGTACGTATTAGTGTTATTTTCATTTGTATTCAATTAAGATGTTTTTATTCATAATACTTTCACTAAATTTTTTTCAATTATAGAAAAAGAAAGGACGTGAACTTTTATCATGGGTATACCCAATCGATACCCGACACCCAATGGATCCAAATCTAGGATTAAACTTCAAGACCCATCGGGTTAACGAGTACGGGTCAAGATAAACTTTTTTTAAAAAAAAGGTACAGGTGAACACTATGGACTGGCCCGAACTCGACCCATTGGTGTTTTAAATAATAGATTGAGCTATAATTTTGGTTTGAATGGGAGAAAAATTGGTATGTCCCTTAACTTGCAAGAATCTCATGCATATAACTATAATCACTTTTTTATAATTGCCAGAAATTATTCGACATGACGGAAGGTAAAACAAAAGATTTCGTGAAAATGTATCTATAAATGAAGACTACAAACGTAATACTCCCTCCGTCGCTAAAAATATGAGTAGTTTTGATTTTTTAATAAGGGATTTAAGGGGATTATATGTTAATTTGATGTTGAGTTTTCAAAAATATCATTGAATGTGGTTGATAAAAATAACATTTGATAGATAGATTAATAGTTAATAGATGTGATAGAAATGTTAAGAATTAGTAGAGATAAAAGTAATTTTTTAATAAAAATGAGAAAAGTGGTTTGAAATGGATGAAAAATGAAAGGAGAAAAGTTTTCAAGAGCGGATGAAGTATTTGTTAATTAGTACAGGACTAAATAATGGGAAATCTTTAGTTTTAAAAGACTAATTATAAAATTACTCAAATGAATAATGTGTTATTGAAGAAATGCAACGAAATGAGCCGTTGCAATTACATTATATTCTTGTAGTGGATGTTAATATCATGTTCTCTTCAACTTATTCTTATTATTTATACTTGTTCTTATTGGAATCAATTCAGATCAGATTAGAAATAGTTTTAAATATAACTGCATCCAGATCAGATCAAATCAAATTAGATCTGGTCAGAGCTCATTTCAATCAGATCAGAACTATTCAGATTATATTAAGAGAACATGGCCTAAGATGTATCCCACATCGGATATATGAAAAGGAAATTAATGGTATATAAATATTTCTTGAGTCAATTAAGTAATCGATTGAATTCAATCTTTCAACATGATTCAAAACTCAATTATATTACTCCATCCGTTCGAAAATGATCTTCCCAAGACTTTTCGTGGTCAAAGTTTATAAACTTTGACTACGATATGTAGAAAATATACATTGTATTATGATATAAATTTAATATCATCAATATATTCTTACTGAAACGTGGTTAAAAATTCTAATGAGAAAAATATTTCTAGACGGAGGGAGTATGGCCCAGTCTAATAATGTCAATGGCATAACTGTAATAGATTTTTATTTCTTAAGAAATAAATAAAGTAAGAATTTTTTTACGCAGCACATTGGATAGAGTACCAAAAATTACCTTCCAATGCAAGACAGTGTGAAACATACTCCGTATAAATCTGCAACTTACTGCGAGAAACTCAATTTTACCTTTTTTTTCCCATGATAATTTGGTTAAATGAATGCGATGATGACTTTACGTTAGAGATTGGCAATGAAAAGATTAAATACTACTCGGTCTCAAAGAAGTTTTCTCTATACATATTACCATAATTAACTCAATTCATTTTATGAAATTTGAACAATAATATAAAAAAAATTGCACTAAGAACGTTTAAGAATATTTATATACTCCGTATCATTTTATTAAATTTGTAGCCCTACATTAAATTTGTACTCGGTTTTGCTAGCTTTAATTTTTTTGTAATTTTATTAAATTTAACCATCATTAAATAAAATTTGTACTCCGTTTTAAATAATGATACAATAATAAAAGGACTAAATTATGAGTAAAATATATAGAAAATATCAAAATGATATTTCTATGTTTTTATTTTCAAAAAAAGAGTTACAGTGCTAATAATGTCAACATATAATAACCAAGAATATTGTAAAATGCTACTCCATCCGTTCTCAAAAACACTACCTCTTTCTTTTTTTTCACTTCTAACAAAATACTTCCACTATCTATTAAAAAACCACTTTTACCCTTACTTTTTCATACCTTACCTATCACATCATATTTTTTCTCTAATAATCTATCCATCACATCTTACTTTTACCCATCACATCAGGGGCAAAATTGGAAATCAACTATAACTTAATACTTCCTTATTTTTGCTTCAAGTCAAAATAGGAAGCCTTTTTGCAAACGGAGGAAGTAATATACAGTGTCAATATTATCACAGTGACGCACAAATTCACATTTTGTATTTTTCTATATATTTTACATATATATTTGGGGATCTTTTTTAAAAATGATTTTATTGGATTTATCATGTAAAATATTTTCAAAATATATTCGTTTATTTAATTAACATATATCATTAGATTTTTATTTAATTATAAGTCATTTCAATCGAACAATTGCTACCCTTTTTTCAAGTTTCAACAGCATTTCAATAGTTTACGATGCTGTTTTCCACAAGAATTGCTCGTTAAATATTTATATATGCTTCCTGTGTCTCACAAATTTTTTTTTCTTTCTTTTTTCATCCGACTCAAAAACCTTTTTTCATTACTAATAAAAAATCATCTTTATACTTATTAATTCTTAACTTATTTATCTCATCACATTTTTTCACTATTAATCTACATATTACTTCCAACTTTTATCCTCCACATCTTAGGGCATTTTTAAAAAGTCAATACCAAAATATATTTCCCTTAAATATTTTAAAAGTCGAAACCAAAAATGTTTTGTGTGAGGAAAAGAGTATAACTTAAGATGATATTTTCTGCGTATGTATATCAAAATATCACTCACAAATGTTTTTAAAAAATGATTGTACTCCTAGAATTTTTTATTAATGGATGAATGAATGGAATAAGGCAAAAGAAGAAATTCGATCCCACTGTCCATTCGGTAGAATGTTTATTTAGAAATAGTGTCTCAAATAGTGTCTCCGTCGTTGATGAGTATTTGTCCACTATGAACTTTTTTGATTCAAAATTGATAAATTGTGATTTCAAATTAAATAAAATTAATATTAGATATTAATATAAAAACTGTTTTATTAGATTTATTATATAAAATAGTTCTAAAATATGATGTTATCTAATTAATATATATATAAAATTTAATTATAGGTCAGAAGTTGAAAATAATTGATTAAAAAAGTTAAGACTGGACAAAGGCCTTGTTTGGATACTAGCAGTTGGCAGTTGGCTGTTGGCTGTTTATGTTAGCTGATTTGAATGGCTGATTGAGTTAGCTGTTTTGACCGGCTGTTTCTGTTAGCAGTTAAATTTTAAGTGTTTGGCAACTTTAGCTGTTTATAGTTAGCTGTTTGTAAATAAAATTACATAAAAGGACATCCCTCCATTTATGGTATGTCTATTTTACAATTTTTTTTAAATATCATATCATAAATATATTTTTTTAAAATTAAAAAAACTAAATAAAAAATTATATATATATATATATATATATAATTTTTTATTTAATTTTTTTAATTTTAAAAAAATATATTTATATTTTTTAATATATATATATATATATATATATATATATATATAGACATGATATTTATTTTTCATTTTTTTACATGTAAAAATTAAATCTTTACTATATGGAATATTAAATTTTTATTTCATTTAATTCATAATAAATTATAAATATAAATTTTTTAATGAATTATAAATATAATTTTTTTTAATTTCATTTTATTTTTTCGTATTTAATTTTTTTAACTTTTATTTTTATTTTTTACATATATTATAAAATATCTTTCAAAAAAAATGATTTTAAAAAAAATATTTTTCCTAACCGCCAAGTCCAAATGCTACTCACCTTGGCATTTCAGATTTTGGCTTTTCGGATCAAAATGCCAAGTGAAAAAGCCATTAGCCAAATAATGGTTTTGGCGGTTCGCTTGGTCAAAAAAGCCAAAGTCAGTCAAAGATGCCAAACACGGCCAAATTCTCAAGAATAGAGGTAGTACTCCATTTGTAATGATTTAAATAAATAAAGTACGTAGAAAAAGAAAAAAAATTAAAAAATACAATAATTTAATGAGTAATTATCATAATGCCATTGAATTTAAAAAGTTTCCTTACTAACGCAATTATATGGAACCAAAAAAGGTGAACTCCATTACACGGTATATCCTACGCAAGAAAAAGATACTCGGAGTACAGTTCAAGAAAAAAATTGACCAAAAAATAAGATTAAAAAAAGGCCAATAGAAAGAAGAAAAGATACTGTAAAAATCAAATAAAGTCACGAGCTCTCTTTGTTTCAAACAAAGTAGCTAACGATTGAAAGTGCATAGAATAAGAGAAGAAAGAAAAATGAGGGTTAGAAAATACGAATTTCTAGGTATTCTTTCAT
Organism: Cuscuta campestris; assembly: GCA_900332095.2. Classification (NCBI taxonomy): domain Eukaryota; kingdom Viridiplantae; phylum Streptophyta; class Magnoliopsida; order Solanales; family Convolvulaceae; genus Cuscuta; species Cuscuta campestris. Next base: position 2,607,491 of record OOIL02001452.1, on the reverse strand, counting down.
ATCATGATTGGTGATGGAGCTAGTAAATTATCAAAATAGTCTTTTATAACGGGAGTTTTTCATATTTAATCCATATTTATCAAATATTATGTTGACAGTGTCTATTAATTGAGTGTCATTCCACGTTTGGCCTTGCGTTTATTTTTTTGCCTTAGTGCCGTTAGACAAGGACTAAATAGAGAACGAAATCCAATCGATAAGAGTCGCGAACATAATATTTGATAAATATGGACTAAGTATGAAAAATCTCCACTTATAAAGAACTATTTAGAGAAATTACTCTATTTTAAATCACTTTTAATATACTCCTTTCGTTTCTCAAAACGGTTCCTCTTTTGACTTTGGGGAAAAATAAGGAAGTGTTAAATTGTAGTTAACTTTCCAATTTTGCTCTTGATGTGATGGGTAAAAGTAAGATGTGATAGCTTAGTTGTTAGTGAAAAAAGTATGATGTGATAGGTAGGGTATGAAAAAGTAGGGGTAAAAGTGATTTTTTAATAGAAAAGGGAAGTATTTTAAGAAAAACAAAAAAATGAAAGAGGAAGGGTTTTAAGAAACCGAGGGACTAGTAATTAATAAATATGAGAAGTGTATGATCATATTTTGTGTATAAAAACTCAAACTTTGTCCACCATAAAAGATAGTTTACCAATTTTTTTTAATACAAGTATCAATTTGAAATGAATAGAGTAAAGTCAAATGTCTTGGAAAATAGAAAGAAAAAAAACTTAACATTTTCATGAAGTTCGGTTAGTAATAGAATTGATGAATGAATTGATTTTTTTAGTTATATGCGTGTATAGTTCCTGTGGTGTTTCATAAGTGGATATATAGTCAGATAATCCATGTGGTCAAACAAACATAGCATAATTAGTCCCTATATTAGAAAATTCATAAAATATATACAATACGCGCGTATTATGCAAATGCGTCAATAATGTAACAGTAAAAAGGTAAATCTAAAATTTCAATTATGATGTGTACCTTTGAACTATAGTACAACACCTTCCATCTTTTAACTCTTACCATGAATTCTTCATCTCTTCTATTGTGATATAGTTAAATCGTAGTACAGTGTATATTTCAAGTAGCTTTATTCAAAGGTAAAATCGTATGAGAAAAGAGCTAGAAGAAGACCATTTCATTGCCTTTAACCACAAAGACGAGGGTAATTTAATGAGATAAACCTTTTATTGTTATATGCTTCACATTTTCATACAGTACACCTATGTTCTGTGTGCTTTACATTTCATTAAAGAATGAACTAATTATGCATCAGTTCCTTTACCCACAGAGATTATTTTACAACTTTTAAAAGTACAAGGACTATTTATATAATTAACTCTTTTTCTCTCCCAAAAAAGAAGCTATAGAAAGCAAGTTGAGCCCAAGGAGAAAAGTCTATAGAATGAATCTAATGTGTATGTTTTGTTGTTTTTTCCCTCTTCTCATCGTAATCGAAGGGAAAAAGTATTCCATATACTCTATATATTCTATTCATCCGTCCCAAAAGAATTTACATTTTTATTACAAAATATTTGAGCTTCTCGATAACTTTAGCATATATATATATATATATATATATATATATATATATATATAGTGCACCTCATAAAATTATGATGTCAATGTGATTGACGGGAAGTGAAACATGTTCCTGGTACTTGCATTGGGGTGTCTTGTAGTTTCTTGAGGTCATTGTGGAAGGAACTTTGAAGTGTCTTTGGCTGAATTTTGGGCTGTTTGTAGTCAGGAAGGCTTAAAGAGCTAACACAGCAGCAACCCACTACTACAATTGCTGACCTTTGATTGCCGCTCAAGACCTCAATTTTATAAAACCAAAACTAAATAACCCATCAAGGAAAATGCAGACTGTTAATAAAAGCAAAACCAAAAAAGTAAAAAAAAGATAGGGAACCCATTCACAGAGAAGTTACCCAGCACACTTGATCGAGTCATTAGTAGTTTTATTATCCATTTTGAAGAGCAAAATGCTGCTGCTGTAAAATTTGGCATTAAAAGGTATCTAATTTGGGGTTTTCTTCATGTGAACGAATTCACACAAATTCCCGACATTTTTTTATTTGCTGAAAAAACAGCAGAATAAGAACATCTTATCATAAAAGTGAACATTAAAAAGGGAAGATTAAGGAGGCCAGAGTGAAATAGAGCTTTCTTCTGTAAGAGAACAGAAAACACCTTGAAAGCAAGAAGATTGCGGGAAGGGCAGGGCAATCAAAAGTTGATGGGTTCGCGAAGGAACTTCTCCATCTGGCGGGCCCGAGTCTTTATCGACATATCAAAAACTTTCTGCCCAAATTCCAGTACAAGACCACCGAGAATGCTTGGATCAATCTGTCATCAAGACACAGATTTCTCTATTAGAACTTAAAAAGAAAAACAGTTCTGCTTTGCACAGGTGTTTTAGAGAAAAATAGTGTAGCATACCTTCTGCTCGATTTGAATGGACTTCCCACGTCCAACCATGTCCTGCAATGTGGCTTTCAATTCTTTCTCCTCTTCTGCGGGAAGGGGCTGCAGGAGAAACATGACATGAAACACAAAGTATATATGATTCCATACAATGGTTAAAAGGTGAAATTTTACTCTTCCTAGTTCCTCCTAACAACTCCCTATTTTACAACATTCGGTATTCAGCCATTTTGACATTTAGGGACCACAATTCTGCTAAGACTTTCATGTTTTCACAAGTTGCCCTGGTTAAACTAGAAATCTCACAAGTTTAAACAACTTTTTGAGTAACACTCATATCATTGCACAAGCCTAATAATCTTGTGAATGAAAATATTACAAACTAATTAATTAAATAAAATCATAAAATGTCAAAATTCTAATTAATCTAAAATCATATAGATGAACTTGTTTGCCATAAATTTGCTTTCCAATAGCATTATCAATACAAGACAATATAATTTAAACATATTACATATAATATATGATTGATGTAATTTGTCTCCCTGACCACTAAATCAAAACAAAGGTGGTTATGTTAATGAAGCTTCTTAAAGTCTCATTTGATGAATCTAACCAAGTATTAGTGCTTCGCACATAATTACTCATAACTCATATAATGTTATCTTCAAAAAAATGATGGCAATGGAGGACAATTAAGACCATGAAAGCCCAAAGCCTGGAACTTAAAACATGAATGCTGTAGAGGGGTCTCTTAAGAAAGTTGAAACTCTTAGCTTTCGGTAGATTTTCAAATCATCTATATTAGATTTATATGAAAAATATGGTCAAGTAGTTAAATCTTTTGCAAATTATATTTTCCTATATTTTGTTAGGCCGATATTGCTTGGGCTAGGCCTCGCACCCCCAACGGCCCAGCTTGATTCCAAAGGCACACTTAATTGTTTACAAAGAATTAATTAATAGTTACAACTTCCTTTTGCTCTACGCAATGACTTCAATACCCTTTTCTGATTCATCACTCTTACAAAAAATTACAACAGCTCAAAAATATTACTCACACAACAATATATTTCCTGTACTAAAAATCCACTCTAGAAAGATGTAATTGGGAACTGAAGAATATAAACTCACAATCACTGATGTCACAATGGCTTTGACTTCTCCCCTGTGTGCCATAGTCAACTCTTTGAATCGTTTCACAATGCGGTCAAGCTGTTTCAGCCTCCCATTTTCAGACAAAACAACTAGACAAGTGAAACAAAGAGAGCATTACTAGTCTGGTAGCCTTTTTATGGTCAAAAGATAAAACAAATAAATTGATAAGCGCCTAACCGCTTAAGTCTTAGCATCATATAGTGTTAACACTTTCAAATGATCAAATTTTATATACATTTATCCTGATGTCACTGTATACTCCAGATATGTAAGTTAAAAATCAACATCTGTACTAGACAACGAACAGTATAAAAATAACAAACAAAAAAAGGAAGAGCAGAATGCAGACAACATGAGAACCACCCGGATATGCACAAGGCAAAGGGTTAGTTAGATTGTGGGGTATAGGAGGAAAGAGAGCAAAGGATAGATTTTTACTTAATTTACTTATGTATACTAGAAAATAACTACTTCACATATATTTAGTTAAGTCGTGTATCCCTATATAGTTTTTCAACTTCACTTCCTTTCCAAACATCTAAATTTGAAAAATGAACATCACCTCACCCGTTCTCCTCCAAAAAACCCGCAACAGCCCAACAAAACAAGAGTTACAGAAATTCAAGTCATCACAATATGCAAAGAATAAATGCAAGTAACCAGAGTCCAGATATAACACGCCATCAACAAACATAAAATTAGTCAAAAATTCTAAACAATATCAAGGAGTCATACACAAGAAGTTCCTTGTGACATCTCCAAATTTGGCTTGGGCACAAATATCTTTCATGGCCTTCATTCTAGTATCAACAGGTACAGATGGATCATTCATGAACTGTGTAAATGTAGGACTTTTCTTTGAAGCATCAATAAGGTCACAAAGCTCTGACTCAACCTTGTCCAGCACGTTGGATTTCACTGCTGCAAGGTACAGAGCAGAGGCATAATTTCCAGAAACCCCATACAATTTCAAGGGCACCTGAAATATCGTTACAAGGTGGGAGATGAGAGCGTTAAGATGTATCAGAAAGATTCAAGTCTATGAATGCATAAATCCAGTGTGGCGGTGTTATATCAAAAATCTCATGATAAAGTAACACAGTCGTATCTACTTGTATCACTGTCTTTGATTGGAATAGTTCATCACATCATGAAAGCATACCTTAACTTTTTGTTCTTTTGAAACAGGGGTAGTTGCATAGTTTCTCAACAGCTGCAAGAAAGACACAAAGCAATTCAAACACTTGTTTAAAGTAACAGAGCACATTGTGAATCAGGCATGTGAGGCTATAAGCATTGAGCATCGATAAATATCACAACCAATAGTATTCACATTTTATTTGCAATTCATCATTAATACATTCCAACCAAAAGTAGCTTGCTCAACTTTCATGCAATAAATAACGGAGTACAAACTTAAGTTCCATCAACAATGACAGGAAGAACACACAATTTCCCAGATGATTGTTTCTCTTAAAGTCTGATCGGCAAACATACCAAAACCAGTACTTCAAACTCAAGAGTAGGGTCTGTCAAAAGATATTAGAGGGCGTTTCTTAAAGGGAGAGAGACAAACGATACTGTGGCCAGACTTCACCTCCGCCCTATTGGTAGAGAGGGAAATGATATTTAGAAGGTGTTTCTTAAAGTAATCTGGAAAGATAACTGGGAATTTAAATTGTGGGAACCTTGTTTAAAAGGGTAATCCACATTACAAATATTTACAATTTGTTTAGCCCAGATAACGAATTTTGTAGCTATTCTTTTCTTCGATTGCATTGTCCCAAATTTAAAGAAAAAACAATGTTTTCATAAAAAGCAACTGAGCACTCTTTCCAGCTGACAAATGGTTGCTCGAAACACAAATCAAACAGATTTAAGATCTCTCGGGGCCAATTAGGGAACCAAAATGGTAAAAATGCATTTACAACACCTAGCAGAAACTATATATCCAAAGCACGGTACTCAAATAAAGTATCCAAAAAAAACATCAAAAACAGAAAATCGAACAATATCAAATTTTACATGAGAATCTGATCACCATTTCATTAATAGATCGCGGTATTACCACGGGGTTGGAGACAGTAGCGCAGACAAGGGATCGTTGATCGGTAGATCTCTGGGCCGAAGTGAAGAGCTTTTGGAGGAGAGATAATCGCGTTGAACCAGCGCGTCCTGCGATTGCCGCCATTTCAGGAAGCTGCGCTTTATCCTAAGCTGAACCGTTCGCCGATGAGAGGACGATCTGAAGAAGAAGAAGAAGGGTTTGAGGCTTGAGGACGAAAGCAAAAAATACGGGGTTAGATTAGACCAGTACTGGGGCAGTGACTCGGTTGAGCCGTTAAGACGCAGTTAGCGAATCGAAAACCATAAAAGCAAATTATTCTTAAGTCCAAAAAAAGAATTCAAATATAAAAAATTGTCCAAATATGAGTAAGACATAATCCTTCCGTTCCGGAGTATTCGTTCAGTTTTAACTTTTAGAACTGTTCATCTAAACACTTTGACTCATCAAATTCTCTCAATGTGTAAGCCTAAATATAGTCATGTGTGATCTTGTTTGATTTGTCTTAACATATAGATTATTAATATATAATTTTTATAATTTTTTAATATACAAATTACAAGATAAAATGGATTAAAGAAGTGTATTGGATGGTGTGTAAAAATGAAAATAGACAAATATTCTGGGACGGAGGTAGTAACTCTTTTTTCAAAGTCTGAGTTCTATATATCTTTCTTGAATTTCATAATGTTTTTTGATATTATACGTTGATATTATTAGCATCGTAACTTCTATTTTGGAGATAAACAATATAAAATTTACTCATATTTCAATACTTTCTCCATGTTTTACTTTTATTTTGGTATTTTTCCCTTCAAAAATCACAAGAATTTTTATTTATTTAAACGTTTTTTTAATTATTTGATAAATAAAATATGTTTGTCACCTTTTATTTAAAAAAAATTGACGCAGCTTTTAAATATGTAAATTTTGTACGAGATATTTTATTTCTAAACCAATCTTCATATAAAATGAATTGAAACTTAAAATTTTGCTTTATTTTGTGTAATGCGGTAAACATTTTGGACGAATGGAGTAAATGTTGGAAGTGGATGATGAGTGGATCCACCGATCGGGTATCATCCCGAATCACGGGTCAATCCAATCAACACGGGTTAGAATTCACTTGCTTAGATAATAAAAAATTTCTCAGAAATATACATATAATGATTACTTATACATCACAAACAATGAAACATTTGATGTCTTTTCTAGTTTGATAACAAAAATAAAAAAAACAGTGTACTCAATTAGTCCTTCGGTTGACCACAAGAATAAAAAATGGGAAAAAGATATATGACTAAGGGATGAAAAAAATAGAATGATCCAATTTATCTATCCATCTCCTGTATAACATACATTTTCATTTTTTCTTTTTTTTAATGATAGTATAAGTTCCAGGGTAGGGTTTCATTGACACTGGCTAACAGTGTCACTAGCGGTGTCATTCACAAAATTGATAGTTCCTACTTCCCTAACTTACCCCAAGAATCCCCCCCTCCGTCCCAACTCTTGCCCTCCACTTCAACCCCCTTTAAATGTGTGGTTATTATGCAATATATAATCGCCACACATATGGAGGAGGTAGATAGGGGTCCACGGTGTGGGCGCAGGAATCGGACTAGTGTGGGGTGCGGTGTGGGTTTAGCCGTTTAGGGAAGAGGTTAAGAGGATAGAAACCAACAAATGTAAAATTATAATTTTGGATAAGATGGAAATCATATGTTTTAGTCATTTTCATATCAAGATTATTATCTTACGGAGTTCTATTTGACTCACATTTGTTTGAATTAATGTGTTGTGTTTTGGATCCTTTGGTGTTGAAATTGGAACTAACCCTCATTTGGGGAGGGAGAAATACATTTCTTGACAGAAAATATTCAGCTTTGACAGATTTGCATGTGGTCAATTTTGTATTTAAAAACAAAAAAAAGGTGTTGAGTGCCACAAAGGATTAATTGTACTCAATTCTTCTGAAAATGTAATTTAAAACAATTTTAATGAAATAGTTCATCTTTATGTGAATTTGTTCATCTTTTGATTTTTTTTGCCGGAACATTCATTTAGTAAATTTGTACACTTTACACAAACATTGGTCAAATTGTATTATCACTCCTTGAATATTAGTCTAGTTTTAATTTTTTGTAGTCAAAATTGACAAACTTTAACTATTAATTAAATAAAATCGATATTAAATATTGATACAAAAACAACTTTAAGTGATTTGTTTTATAAAATATTTTCAGAATATTATTTTATCTGATTAATATACCGTATAAATTTAAGTAACTACTAGTCAGAGGTTAAAAGTGGTTAATTTAAAAAGTCAAAACTTGACAAATATTCAAGAACAGAGAGTATATAAAATTTGTACTTAAAAGCTAGAAGAGAGTGATAATCAAAGTGAAATATGTATGATTGTACCACCACAACCGCCAAACAAAAGAACAAAATATAAAATATACTTTCCATTCTAATAAAATATGAAATATGATTGAACCACACATCTTATGATCACCTCTTCTAATGAAAGACTTGACGCAGCAAATACAGTTTTGTGTTGTGCATAAAACCGGGTTGCAATCCTCTGTCCCACAGCATGTCCCAACTCCCTGTCCCCCCACTCATCTTTTGACAAATCATCCACCCCACCCCTAAATTAATATAACCCCACGTCCCCACCTTTGAGGGGTGGTGGGACAGGGGTGGCATATGCACATGAGTAGGGGTGGGGTGGATGATTTGTCAAAAAATGAGTGGGGGGACAGAGGATCCCACCCCGCACAAACCTTTACCCCTACTTGAAATTAGTTTTTTGCAGCAGATATCAGTACCTAATCTTCCAAAGCACAGAGGAGTGTAGGTCATCAGTGGCATACTTGAGAGCTGGAGACATGCATTCTGGGGTTCTAAGTGCCATTAACTTGGACCTCAGTAAGGGTAGTAATTCCCTATAACGCGATTGTTTCCTCGTCAATACTCTAATATAAGCAGTCAGGCCGAGCCATTCGATTTCTCCCTTGTCCACTTCAATAATTGGCAGAAAATCAGAACAAATCCTCCTACTGCCCTTTATGAGCTTCTTCATATACCTAAAAGATGTCAAAGCCAACAAATTTAAGCAGGGGAAAATATTATAAAAAAACCATATTTTTTGGCAGAACAAGTCATGTTTGAACTAAAAATGGTTGGTTTTCATTATATCTGGTATTTTTTATATCGACTTTGTCATTGTCATGTCCATTAATATGACCAACCAAATATGATTTCTCATTTGTCGACAATATTCTAAAGAAAATATGACATGATCAGATAAACTTATAATTGTTCTTCACAATACCACTTTGTGTGTTGTTTTGGGGGTGGGTAAGGAGTCATTATATAAAATAAAAAATGCATACCTCAAAGAAGTTTCCAGAACATCATAATAGGACTTGGTGTTTAACCTTACAATCCTAGCAAGATCAGAGATATAGCAGTGGAACTTCATGGCACATAGCAGAAAAGCTTGATAAATATTAAGTCTGACCACAGCAGCCGAGTTTATATTCAAATCATAAAATATGGGATGACACTTGGGGCGCAGATAGCAACACAACTTAGACTTCAACTCGCGAATTCGTTTACCTTCCCAGCTAACAGTTAGGGTTGAACTCAAATGGGTATTCAGATACCTGATGGAAACAGAAGATGAAAAAACAATTAACACCAAAATTAACAGTTGGGGCTTGGGCCGCAGCCTCCATAAGCTATGTATGTCTGTCAGAAACAAATAACTCCAAAATTAACCACTACAACAACCCAGTTGAATCCCACGAGAGTAGGGTCTTGAGGGGGGGGGTATGGACACAGACCATACCCCTACTCAAAAGTACCACAACAACACCACCACCAAATTTTACCGTTTCATAAATTGTACCTTTGAGAAACATGAACTCCTTTTTTGTGGTGGTGGTGGTGGGGTGGGGGGGGGGGGTAATACATGTCATATATAAACAGAAAAACTGCTGATGGGAGCAAGAAAATAACCTTGTATAATCTGCTTGAATTTCCAGAGTTTGAGAGTTAAGAAATAATCCACTCCATCTAAGAAACGAGATTCCATCATCTCCAACATACAGTCTATTGGATCTCAAGTCTAATAGATGGTTTATGTCAAAATTCATTCCAAACTTTTCTTCATTCATGTAGCAGTTGAATTCACGAAATCCTCTATGCAATCGGCTCAAGCAACGAGAAGCTTGAAGCTTAGAGGTTGATATAAAAAGAAAGTCATCTATGAACCTAAGAAGAAGGTACTTTGGCTCATCATGTATGACTTCATCTTCACATCCATTGGTAGGCTTACAAGATTTCTCAAGAAAAGGAAAAATCAACTTTTTTTCAAGGTGTCCATAGTAGAATGAGCATAGCAGAGAAGATAAAATACTTCCTTGGGGAATGCCAAGGCATTGCAAGTAGAATTTGCTGTCCATGATAAGCAAATTACGTTTTATGTGCTCGTTCAAGTAAAAAGTAAGCTCACCCCTTTTCACCTTTCTGCCTTTTTCCTGTAGCATGGAATATGGTATATATCAATATTGCTGCAACTTAAGAAAGTACAATTCAATTGGTATACTCTATATACTTGAGCAATGACAATATGCTTCAGCTTCACAAGAACAATGAAAAACTGTGTTTGAAATTTTGAATAGCTAGTGATGGAAACTTCTTAACTTGAACTAATCATTAATCCATCAACCAGACTACTGTATATAAATCCTGAAGTAAAAAACTTAAAATCGATTTGGCATATAAACCATAATGGCAGTTCAAAAAAGTGATGATGAAGAAATTCATCAAGTCATAAATTTTGGTAAAGTTATAACACTTCTTTCCCTTTCTGTTTATGTGTTTATTTATTTTGTTCGTTTGCTTCTTTCTTTTTGTTGAGTTTGGAGGGGGGGGGGAGTTCCTGTTGGATCAAATATTATTTGCTCTAGACACCAAAGGATATGAAAATTTTCCTTAGACCATTTCTCGATTTGTGCGTGTCATCCTTGCACAGGGGCCATGCTAATCTTCTCTGTATCGTTCCAATTTTATCGGATGTCCCCGAGGGGACAGTCTTTTCCTTAGACAACAGCAAAAACAACTACCAAGCCCAAAAGCCTACCCAACTACCCTAGTCCTTGGTCTCTAGACGTGGATAAAAAGCATTAATTTTGTAAAAAAAGTTATAGGATTATTATGACATTTGGAGTAAATAGAAAGGCAAAAACTATTCTCTATACTTTTTACCCGTCCCATATGGCGGTCTAAAGTTATGAGGATACCTGTTTCACAAGAACGTGATGCAATGGGCGAACTGCATGGGATAATGTGACATTCTCAAGTGCAAGTGTCAGATGCTGATTGACCCACAAAGATTTCTTTGTGCACACAACTTGGAGGCTTTTTTCTAAAACATATTCTTCATCTGATACAATGTCCTCCATCACAGCCAACAATTTGTCCTGGTTTATGGAATCAAAAGCTTTAGCTACATCTGACACAATCATGAATACACCAGGCATTGCTGCAAAATCATTCTTGAGATTCGTCACAAAAGAAACAAGCTTATTGTAGACATCATTATAATTAAATACAGATGATCCCAGTTTCTCGGGTTCTTTTGTTTGTATCCCTTTTAGCACTGCATGCAAATCACGAAGAGCACAATTTACCGACCTAAAATGGTCATACTTGACATTTCTCATGAGAGAAACATTTCTCTGTCCATTGGATTGGGAGGAAAACTTCACGGGCATTCTTGATGGTGCTTTAAGATTTTCCAATATCCTTAACCCATTTTTCTTTGGACGAAACCTAGCCCTCGAGAATCCAAATGATCTTTTTCTCAAGATTTCCCTGGCAGAGGCTGCATTTAATTCTAGAAAGCGCTGACCATTTAAGCAAGTCATAGTTTCGACCTTTACCTGCTTCCAAATAGACTTCCGATAATAAAAAACCTCTTGATTCTCATGTTCAGTTTCAGTTACATAAAAGTTGGCTTGCACCAGTGGCACTACAAAACATGAAAAGAACCAAATCACCCAACACTCAAGGACTTTATGTCTCACAACATCTAAGGCATCAATTTCACCCTTCTCTTCATACATACTTGAAAGCAGAGGGAACCTAGATATTTTCAGTTTATGCATGCACTGACTAAGAGAGAATTTCTCAAATCTGCGCATTTGAATTAACCTGGAGATGTTCTTCGTCAAATGCCGCCAATTGGATGGAGTTCCTAACAAATCTGGGGGCACAATATTCCGACTAACTGCCCAAACAAATGATACAACTTGTTTCTTCAGAGAATAACACGCACTTGGTCTTAACAGAGAATGCTTTGTATTGAAGCTTTCATGAGATTTTGAGCTAAAAACATCTTCTGTCAATTCATCTCCAAGAAAGTATGCAGTACAGCTATTTGCATGTGGATTGTCCTTTGACTGATCTCCCGAATCCAGTAATCAGAATTCAGAAATTGCGACACAGATAAGTGTTAGGAGTTTTTTGGACAATAAATAGTGATAGATAAAGACACAAATGGAAATGGGTTACAAATATACCAGAGACATGCTCTTCCTTACAAGTAAAAACACATCACACAAAAAATTACAGAATAAATGCACGCAGCAAAGAAAACACTATGATTATGTTATCTATCAGAACAAAGGAGAAAAAACAGTGTGAGGATCTTTTTTGAATGTTGAGTTTAGAATAAATCCGAGCACTTGTAAAAATGCTCAGGAATAATGATATACACTACACAGATCATTCACTAAATGTTGAGATAAATTATCTCCAGCCCACCATTTAATACCAAAGTCCATTAGCTTTTTGTTCCAAATGTATGATGCTAAGAGGAAAAAGTCATCTTCACACACAGCGATATATGAATGCTACTCACTTACTTTTAATCGGGTTAAACAAAGAAACATAAAAATAAAATTGCTAACCTGATAATCATCACACCACTCTCTTTTGGCAACCTCATCCATTGATGGAATAGGACAGTGCTTTTCCAACAGCCGTAAGTGTTGACAATGCTGAGCCTTACGTATGAGAACTTTAAGCAGCCTAATGAGTGAGTGATATCTAGAGGACAATAGCACATGTTTAAAAAACAAAACTTGAAATTAACTCTTAGGGGTGAGCAATTGGGCAAGTAATCCTGTAATCCTGGAGTTGAAACTGTCCCATCCCGGGCTATTTGGGACGGGATAATTATATGTTTTTAGTGAACAAGATTACACCTCATCCCTTCCCCGAAACTAAAGGATTATAATAGGGTTGCAGTTTCAATCCCAAGTTGATTCTATCTCATCCCGAGAATATAATTATAGTTACAACAACAAACAAAGCATAATCCAATCTTGTTGGCACATGGGACGTCAAAATGTTTAAAACTTACCTCTAAAAAACAAAGTTTGTTGCTGGTAGACCTTTGGTGCATTGATGCATTTACTACCCAAAACTTTGTAGAAAATAAGACGCAAAGGAAATTTAACGTGGCATCTTCATTTAGTCCATTATTTATCCGAAACTAGAACATTGTCACTGATGCTTTTTCTAGCTCCATTGGCAATGGACAAAGGTATAATTATAGTATTTTCTCTTGGGATTCACCTAGTTGTTGTTTAGTTGTATAATTATGGTATTTATAACATAGTAATATTAACTTGAGTTATTCACAGCGTGACTTAACATTAATCTAGGCTCTTTGTTTATTTAGCTTCCTTCGTATTATGAAATTATGCATCTTACTGTCTGTGCTTTTGTGTTGAACGGGTCTCTTGGAAACAGTCTTTCTACTTCAAGTAGAGGTAATGTCTGCACAGACACACCCTACTATCTTGTGCGATTCTATGGGGTTTGTTGTTGATGCACTTCACTGTCACCTTTATTCCATTTGTTTCATTGAGAAATTAACTTTGCATCCCTTTGGCATATTCAAGTGTTGAGAGCTTTGTAGTATGTCATAGGGCATGGATGTGTGTAGATAATTTGAATTTGACATTTTATTAGACCTTGAGATGATTATTGAAGGATTTGAAGCTAAATATTTATTGTTTAAAAATGGATTCCATGATCTTGAATCATCCCCAATGAACCCGAACCCAAAAGGATGTGATGCCATTAGATTAGGGATGAACACAGGTCAGGTTTGGTTTGAATTAGAGTATACCCCAGCCCCATTATATTTGGATAAGAAGTGGGAGGAGCGAGGACGTGCTGAATAGGTTGGACGTCACTGAAAGATGAGATGAGAGGAGATAAGGTAATGCAGGGTTGGCTGTGGGCACCGTAAATGGGGTTGCAAGTAATCTTGGGCTTTATTCTGGCCTATGGACTAACAAATATTATAGTGAATGCAATCAGGTCAGGTCGGTAAATGTACAGATCCAAATCCAGGCCGACATAGTTCCAGTTCAGGTTTAACTCAATCTGGTCGGAATGTCGGATTCAAATATCTATTTTCCAGGTTGGATTCAGGTATTTTAAGTTCAGGACAGGTCGGTTAAGGTTGGGTTTGGGTTGGATTGTCATCCCATTCCATCCCAAAATAAAAAACAAAATTATTTGAATTTGGGATCATAGCCATCTTGGTCCGACGGTCCATCTTGTCTCATGCCCACCCCTACCAAGACTTGAAAAGAGACAAATGGTTGAATTTGATGTAACCATAGAATGCCAAACCGTTTGTCCATATAATGCACGGTATGTCACATTAAATAATCAATTCTGATTAACCATGATCTGATTTTAGACCTTTAGTGTACATGAAATGTGTGTGCTTGAGCAAGACATCGTCAGGAAATGCACCTCTAGGTATAGGGTATACCTGTGTGGTTCTTGATGGATTGTGAGATAACCACCGAAAATAATGTCTTCCACATTAGATTAAATCTATATATTCTTCTTGTTTCTATAAATACTGTGTCCAATTTGTTAACGCTATTCAACCTCCTATCTTAACCCATACAATTCAATAAGTAAAACAAACATTAAAATTAATTTAAAAAACGGAAATGTGAGAAAGAATTGAGACTAAGGATAACTCACAAGCATGTTGATCTGACAAAACAGCACTCAGAGCTATGTACACAAGGTGAAATATGTCCATTGATCTTACTACCACAAGATCCAAAAATTTCCTTGAAGAGATCGCTTGCACCAGAAGAGTTGGGCTTCAAAGAATTCAGTATATCTGACCACTTTTTAGATGGTAAACACATTCTAAAGAATAAAAGAGCGCAAGCTTTTACTATTTAATGCCTAAGAGAGGTTATGTATAGGGAAGTGCTAGAGTGGTCTACAGAGATATAAGCGAATTAAAGCTAGCAAAGCTTTAGAGTAATGTGCTATATACTACCTCCGTGCTCGAATAATCTTTACACTTTCCTTTTTCGTCCATCCCAAAATAAACTTTGCACTTTCTCCATTCGCTTTTGAGAAAAGGAATGCATGGCTCACAATATTTCTCTCTTTCAAACCATTTATAACAATAAACTATTCACTTTTCAGCTTTTTTCTTAAGATCTGTGTGTGAAATCAAAGTGCCAGTTTTATTTAAGGACGGAGGTAGTATTTCATGATATGTAGTTTTCCGTTAATAATATTGATTTACAATGGGAACAGAAGACCAAATTTTTAAGACATGCTAAGTAAACTATCATAAATGTGCAATACAGAAGGATACGTTTTCCAGGAAAGACAGTTGAACAACTCTCTAGCTTGTAGAACATGGTGCTTTTCTTGATAATGATCTCCTCTCTGAGTTTCAATTGAGTAGAAAATACAAGGCAACAAGAGCACCATCCCATTGTCTGTCGTTATGAAGAGTCTATAAGTTTTACTTCGAATGCTGCTATTTATAATTTAGAGGCAAACGCAAATGCATTTCGTAATAGATCTTTCTGTTTTATCATTATCTTTCTATTTCATTAAAATATAAGCAAACCTAATCTCAGGCCTTTAAAAAAGCAATTAAAGAAAATGGTTGTAGTTGCACGTGCATTAATCTGCAGAGCTTAAAAAACTTGACATTTTTCCTTCTGGCTTTTTGCACTCTTAATGCAACCACGCTTATTTCCCTGGCTTTATTAATGACAAAAGGCATGCAGTCTAGCCAGGTAGCAGCATACGAAACAACTCCATAAGCATATTTTTGAGCTCTATGTGAGAAGGCATTTTAGAATTCTATGCTTTCACTTCAACATATTTTATTTTCACACACACACACAGACACACTAGAATGGTGTATACATGTGTACATTGTATACACACAATCTTTCTAACAGTGCTCTCAAAATCATCCATAAATAAGGAAAAGCTTACTCTAACACTTCTTTCATGTGGAAGACCAGAAGGTGATTCTCCTTTCTCTGTCAAATTCCTGTGTGGATTTGAGGACTGTGTTGCTTCTTGATTTGCCAATGGCTGATGTTTTCTATGACGTTGCCAACTACTGGGTCTTTTCCGTTTCCTGTTCAATGAAAGAAAATGGTTTGAGGAACCTTGGCCAACAGCAAGTGAATGTGCTCTTTTACTCATGCAGTTGTCTCCACCACATGCCGAAGTCCCATTTGATGACTCCTCTTTGGTGCAGCTTGGCCTAACAGTTGGTGGATGAGATCAGACTATTCTTATCATCACCGCCGATTAAGGATAAGCTAACCTTAAGTAACATCAAGAGCAAACAAACCTAGTGCATAGTTGCTTCAATGACGTTGACCACATTTCATCAGTGATTTTTCTTTTTCTACTGCCTACTAGAAGTAAACTTCTATATTAAGAAAAACAAACTGAGAGATGTCACAATATCCTAAAATTGGAATAAACCTGTAATGCTGTAACAATCATCATTAATCTGTGTGAGAAAACTAAACTTAGAGATTTGTTAGGGGTCAAACATGAGGATGCAATGTGATCACAGTAACCACATTGAGTTTGAACCTATGACCTTCTGTTTGCTGAATTTTCTATTGATATCTTTCTGAAGTATGCGCACAGCCTCAAACAAAACATAAGCTTTAGTGACGGAAAGCTATTTTATACTCATCTTCAATAAATGAAACTCATACTCACAGGAAGTATGCTTGGAGGATGCGAAACACAGGTCACTGATAGGAAAACCTGCCACTTGATGGAGTGCTTTTTGAGGAAAGGGCATGAATATTGAAGCATTCCTTAGCATGTAAATCATAAGGGCGTCCCCAACCTGTTTATGATACATTCAGAATGTAGATAAACCATAAATTTTACATATTCATCAATGAAGCATGGTTAGCATGCCGAGCTGGAACCAAGAAAAAAGAAAAATTACTCACTCTTCTCAAGAGAAGGCGCCATGCAGAGGATGTCAGAAGCTCAATCACAGATAAAGAACTTGAGCAGCTCGCCTGTCAAAAAAATGCAACCCAATGATTCATGTCAGAGCTTAGTCAGCATGTTCTTCAAGAAGATAAAACTGAAGGGTGAAGACTGAAGACTAAAATACATACTCTGCTCAAACAAAAGGTGAAAAAGTAGTTGCAGTCACCTTATCATAGTCATAGCAAATTATATTAGATGAGGTGGGCTGCTCAGACATCAGTGCTTCGATTGTTCTTCTAACAATCTGGAAGAGCAAATCTTAATTAAGTTTTTTTAAAAAAAAAACATACTTGAATTTAGCAGGATTCAAAGAGCAGAGCTTCTGCTATGCAAATCCACTAGAGCCAAGCCATCAAGCAAAGACTTCCAAAACTCCAGTATCAGTAGCACTTTATGGAACAAGCCAGACTTAATAATGATTAATGGTCTCATATTAGAGGAGTTTTAGAGGTGTTTTTTGGAAATCTGTGAACTATATAACATAGCCATGTCCACCAGAGAGAGAGAGTGCATGAGTAGTGTACCAAACTCCTCGAAGTCAACACCTTGAATAACCAAAATTCAGGACATTTTCACAAGGAGTATGTTATCTTGATTATCAAAATGTTTTTTACTTCTTATGCACTCCTCAAATACTTAAACCTTTACTGGTTAGTGCTCTTTGATCTAGCTGTTTAAAAAAATAGCGACAGTGTTAGTTTTCGGGTTATATGGTAAAAATGAAGACGAATGCCACTGTACCGTCACATTTAGACATTATTTCTTTTAGATCAGTTTATTCAGGTTTCTCCCCACAATTTCGATAAGTCACACTTCATTGGCTATTTTGGCCAAGTTTTAAACTCACCTGATCAAAGTATCAAACCAAGCCAAACATGCTGAAGAAAAAAAGTATGGTCTAGGGAGAGTGAGATGTAAGTAGACCTAGGAGACTTTGAGAACTTCAGGAAGATGTCAATATTTTGAAAAAATTAAAATAACACTTTCACGGGTTTGAAGATTTTAGTGAAATAATTGAAGTATAAAGAAACAGGCGCAAAGGTGAAAGCCAATGTGAAGTGTGAACATTATGGTAATTGGTAAAAGTTTACACTCACCTAAACTGCCTCAATCTCTCTAAGATGTTTACATTATGAAACCATTGAAACGAATGTATACACATTTAGTAAGATATATCATCTCAGGCATATTTTCAAATGAAAATACAAAAATCACAGACATATAATTCATGTTGGGAATTTTTCACCAATAACAACAAACGATGAGGACAACAGATCTGTTTAATAAAAACAACTCATTTGCGAGTAAGATCATACAAGAGCATAAGCTTGTAAGAAGACTAACTTCTATTTAACAAACAATCACATTTTCGCTGTAAATTAATCTGCCATAGTAAGTATATAAGGAGTATTCTGAGACATACCTCAACCTGGGACCAGCGGTTGTGAGGATCTAAGACTGATAACGAAGGAGCATTTTCACCCAGGACGACAAAGCAGTGACTGAGAAGCTTCCGGTAATCCGGAGGGTCGGTAGGTCTGAGGAGAGACGCCATTGCGTTAGCGCCACCGCAGCCAAGGCATCCACGGCCATTGCAGAGGCAATCCGCCTCCGGAGACGGTGGCGGAGGAATCAAGGATATGATCGTATCGCAAAGAGTCCGGGCGCGGTTGTGGAATAGCCTCCAAAGCACTTCTGGAACTCTCCTCTTCTTCTTCTTCGCCATTTTGCTTCAGGGGACAGTGTCACACTGATACTTGGATTTAGACACTCAAAAATTGACGCCAAATACTGGATTATTGAAAGCAAGATAAGGTTAAGTTGAAAATGTAATATGAAAGCAATACTCTTGATTGTAATTATAATTAAAAGTATTTCTAGTTTGATCAAATTATAATAAGAATAAGTAATAGAAAAATAAATTGAACGTAACGTAACCTTATAAAAATTTTATTTTGTTATGCTTTTATTTTTATTTTATGTAATTTTTATTTATGCACTTTTTTAATTAAATTTCTTATGTTTGGCATTCTCTAGAGAATCAACCAAATCGGAGTCGTTATACATTTCAATTAAGTCTATTTATGTAATTTTAATTTGTTGTGCTTTTAATTCTATTTTATGTAATTTATTTTTATGTGTTTACTTAAATGATTTTATTTAATACATTTTATGTGTATTAGATTTATAGAATCTTATCTAATTTTATGTTGTTGATTTTTTAAATGGTTAATTATATTTATAAACAAATTTGGTAGAAAATTCAATGTATAATATAATTATATATTAGATAACTGATTAAATAGAAATAAAAGTTAATAGAATAAAAGATGACAAAGTCTAATGCATTGTTTGGATAAAAAGAGAATATGGAAGGAGAGAAAAATAGGTGGAAAGAAAATAGAGAGGAGAAAATACAGAGAAAATATAAAGAAAGTGAATGTTGTTTGGATGAGTGAAAAATGAGGAGAAGAAGTAAGAGGAAAGAAAATGTAATAAAGCAAAAAGACACTTTTACCCTTATTATAACTTTTCACAATGGAATGCAATAAAGGACAAAAATGCCATTTGTTGAGTTTTCTCTCCATTGGAAGATTTTCTCACCTCTTGAGGGGAGAAAACTTTTTTGTTTCCATCATTAGTCATTTTCCACTCCCTCCCCATTTTCTCTTACAAACAAACAAGTGAATTTTTTTGGGAATGGTGTTTTATCTCCTATAGTTTTCTTTCCATTCAATTTCACCTCATCAAACACAAGCTAAAGGTTGTGATAGTTTTTATGAAAGTTCGTGGAAGAGTCTGGATTACTAAAATGCTGGTATGACAGAGTCTGAAACAATCTTAAGACTCCTATCATTGTGGATGCTCTAAACTGTAGGCTTGAATATGATCACATGTGAATTTGAGAGTATGAAACTCTGAGCTTGAATATGGATTGCGCTACCTAACTAAACTGTAGGTATGTAAACCGAGAAATATAATAAGAATTTTGTTAGGAGTTACTGGTCATGTGATGAGTCGACGTGCATGCATGATCAGTTGGGTAAAGCATGTGCATGGAGAGTATAAGATCTACTCATGGATGTGAGTAGATGGTCCCACATTAGTTTGAGGAGGAAAACAGATATAACTTCTCACTATGATTTTGTCATTTACAGATTTTGTTATGATACTACCTCCGACCCAGAGTATTTGTCCACTTTCATTTTTACACACCATCCAATGCACTTCTTTAATCCATTTTATCTTGTAATTTGTATATTAAAATTATAGAAATTATAAATTAATAATCTATATGTTAAAACAAATCAAACAAGATCACACATGACTATATTTAGGTTTACACATTGAGAGAATTTGATGAGTCAAAGTGCTTAGATAAACAGTTCTAAAAGTCAAAAGTGGACGAATATAGCGGGACGGAGGGAGTACTAGTATGCTAATTGTCATTTAAATATAATTACTTCGCACATTATGCATTGCATAATAGCCACACATTTTGTGGGGGCCTTACGGGAGGGTTGTGGTGGGGGTGCAGGGGCGGGGGTAGGGTGGGGGGTTTAGGGGGTGGTTAGGGGGGTAGGAATCGTCAATTTTGCGAACGGAGCACCAGAGGTGCCCCAAAATGCCAGTGACACCGGAATGGCACCGAACTCCAGTGTCACTAGAACCGTGCCGATGAATGAAATCACCCTTTAATTATATGTATCCAAATATGTAGGCATGTGATCAAATGATCGATTAGGCACTATCTCCTTTGATTTGTTACTATTGATGCAAATTCAAATCCTTATTTTTTTAATTAGTCCAAACTATCTCCTTTAATTTGTTATTATTGATGCAAATTCAAAACCTTATTTTTTTAATTAGTCCAAACTAGGCTTAGACGATCTATTACTGTATTACTCAGTACATCTTAAGAGCATGGGCAATGGCAAGTAAGAAGTTGAATGCCACACGATGACGTGAAGTATTTTAACCAATCAAAAGTAGTCCAGTCACCGTGTGGTACATGGGTGGAGTGGCAGGTCTTGCAGTGGCAAGTCACTCCTTTTATCATTTTTACACATTTTTAATATATTTTAATTATTAATAATTATTTTACTTACCTTTTTTAATAAAAATAATTGTAATCTTTTTTTGGTAATATTAACATTTTTGACATATTTTAATTAGTCCATGTGTGCTTTTTTTATTATAAATTATTGCATTTTCTTGTAAAGATTTTAATTGTACAAAGAGAAAATTAATTTTTTAAAATTTTTTAAATTAAATTATATAAAAATATTTTTTAATTGTTTTACTTATTTATTTTATCATAAAAATATTTTTACTTCTTTATAGGAAAATATTATTCATTAAAAAACCTATAAAAAAAGAAAGAAAAGAAATGGTGCAAAACTCTATTTTGGACGGAAGGAGAAATCAAAATTGGATGAGACGGACAAGTACTAGATAACAAAGATGTTCAGACCTGTCCCAATTTTAACAAAAAAGAAAGAAAAAAAATAGTGCAAAAGTGCCACGGATATGCCTCGCAAAGAGGGGTGGAACGCTTCCTCCATGCCTTGCAAACAAGGGATGCCATATGACGTGGCAGGCGTGGCACTAATTTAACTCGCTGCTGTACATGCTCTAATTCCAAACGCGAATAGCGGAACACCACTCTAATTTTTTGTTTTGGGTAATGGGTATTCGTGATTGAATTCGACATTTATATTCACATTGAGTTTTTTTATTCATAATTTTCTCTTCAATTTTGGTTTTAAAATTTAGTCACTGTGAGTATTCATCTGTTATTAAATTGTTTTTAGTGACGGGATAATGCCTTGTTGGTGGTTTCAAAATTTAAAGTCGTGAAAAAAATTCAAAGTTTAAATAATGTGTTTTTGGATTTGAACTCAACCATAATTTACTAATTGTAGTTTTTTAAAAAAAAATAGTTTGTACTCTCTTTGTCCCTAAATTATCATCCTCTCTACTACTTGAGGGCTGAGGCATCTAATAGTACAAAGTATTTGTTTATCTATTTATTTTAATTGATCATTTGATAAATAAAATAAACATATCATTACTTGTCCTGTAACTTTATTATATAATTTTTAAATTAAATACGTTACTTGTATTTTTATTTATATAGCAATGTGTGTGTGTGTATGAAGTGAATTTTAAAATATTAAGATTTTGCACGTTATTCATGATAATTTAGCTACGGAGGTAATATAATTTAACTCGGTGAGATTGCAAACCATTGCAACCTTAGAGCAGTGGAAATTCTCATCACACCCACGGGAACCTTCCTCCTTTCCATAGCAATGGTGATAAAGATATTTTAGTTTATCCAATGATTGATAAAAATGTATAAAGAAAACTAGTGTCAGTTTGACCTAGGAATAGTATTTACGAGTTTTTTTTCAGCGGAGGGAGTATAACTATAAGCATTTTAAAGAGTCAATTCCTGAAATGGTCCTTTATCTAAGACTATGTGTAATGGGCTTCAATGAACAAAAGGACTGGATTAGTCAGATTGGCGCTCTCTTAAAAAACTAGCATTATATTATTTAGGACAGGATCGGTCTTTTTTAAAAGTTGGTCCAGATTAGTTCGGCTTTCATGAAAAAGTAGGGACCGTTTTGGGACCGGGTAGTCCAAGGATGGTCTGGCCCTTAATATGTAAAATTATTAAATTTTTTGTTCTTCAAAAAATACTCCTAAACAATAAAAAAACTTATTTTTTTCCTATATTTCATTGATTTATGCAACATGAATATTATTATGTGAAATGGTACGTAGTTGGATAAAATCATCGATAAAATAAATATAATACGGAGTATGTATCTTTATACATATGAGTATTTTTTCGTTATCACTTATTTGTAAATTCTTTAACAAAATTATGTAATGTACTATGCTCTTTATTTAGAAAATCACTCTATTATACCAGGTCATTTTGGGAATTTACTTTTTTAAATGTCTAACAACACACTTATAAGTATTCAAAATATCTAACAATATTTATTTGATCAAATTTGTATTCAAAATAGTCAAAATTTGAACCTATAAGTAAGAGAAGATTTTTTTTTAAAAAAACTTGACTGAAATGTTAAAATGCAACTAAATTTTAGTATATTCTGAAAATAAGACTAGTTAAAAGTTAAAATGCAACTAAAATTTAGTATATTCTTTATTTTGTGAATATTTTGGTAAATTTTTAGAACATTGGTACTCTGGGATAGTCTTGATTCTTGAAAATAGGATTGAATTTTTAGGGAGGAACATCAAAGTTAAATATATGTACTGTGTAATGATACAAAATTAAAAATTGAATAATTATGAAAAATATCATAATGAAAAAAACGTTGAAGAATAAAAAAATTAATACAGGTTAAAATGGTAAGTGTCTGTTTGGTATATGGAATTAATGAAATTCGAATTGAATCGGAATTGAAATACTATAAGACTCAATTCCATAGAATTGGATTCTACCAATTCCAGTTCATTTTTTACACTATCAATTTCAAATATACATATTTTTTGTGTTACCAAACACTAAAAATGGAATTAAAGTCCTCAATTCCAATTTTATAGTTTAAATTCTGTGTACCAAACGGAAACTAAGAGTATTTAAAGTTAAAACAGACTTTCCCAGCTCCCACTAGTGGGAAAGAGGGTTTAGTGGTGGACTTCTCTCACGAGTGGGAAAGAGGGTTCACTGGTGAGTGGTGTTCCGGGAAAGCTAGGGGCGGAGAAGCATGAATAAACTTTTCACAAAAGTGGGAAAAGAGGGTTTAATGGTTTAAAGGTAGGGGCAGAGAAACGTGGGGCCGATAGCCCAAACCAAAGCACCCCATTTTTAAGTAATCCCAAGTCCCAACCCCTCTGCAATTTGCAGCGGTTTGTCCCTTTTCATTTAAAAAAAATGAACCCATCTCCAAGCAAGAGCATCCTCTAACTCAATCAGAAGGTCAATGAAAGAAATAAATTAGATTTTAATTGTAGATTAAAAGCAAAGAGTAGAACATGCATCTGATATTTCTAGAGATTTTACTTAGCATATTTACTTCCTAACACAGTTAAAAAAGAATGAGCTCCATCTATGAAGGACTCTTCATACCCGATCGAACGAGAACGGTCTTTATGAGGAGATAAATTAGGCTTTAATTGGAGATTGGTAATAAAGAATGGAGTCTGCACATAGTACTTGCAAAAACTCTATGCTTAGTATAGTTGATTCTCGATACAATTGTCAAAAATCATATTTTTAAAGGTTAGACGATTCCAACCATCAACAATAAATTGGATGATAGTAATTTTGAACTCATGGTTTCTTGGTCAACAAAAATTTAATACAAAGTCAATCACCCTGTTCAACCATAATCTTAAGTGATGGTAAGTTTTAAAAAGATTTTTATATCCTACCAACCACATTCATCGGTGGCTTACCATTGCATTGTTATCACGCTCTAGTACCACACTATCACTACACTCCATTATTCCACTACCACCACACTTTATCATAC
This sequence comes from Cuscuta campestris, assembly GCA_900332095.2. NCBI lineage: Eukaryota > Viridiplantae > Streptophyta > Magnoliopsida > Solanales > Convolvulaceae > Cuscuta > Cuscuta campestris. Next base: position 2,582,909 of record OOIL02001452.1, on the reverse strand, counting down.
TCTTGTATTGTCACGACACAGGTATCGCGCTCGTATTTTCAGAAAAATTTAACTAAGACACTTATTTTAATGTATACTCGTATTTAAAAACACTTCATATAAGATAGCTCTCTGAATAAGAACAAAATGCAATAAAAATATCTAAATAGAAATAACTCTCTTTGTGATATAAATAGAATTTTACATTATCACTCACATATTGTACGCTATCACCGGAGTGCCACCACTAATCACCGACGATGACTACTAAACCACCACACTGCTACCATCACATTGTCAATGTTCGCATTGTCAAATTTTTATTTAAAAGATAAAAATAATGTGACCTCAATTTTAATGTTTTGATGACATTTTACCATTCAGAGCGAGTTTGACCATCAACAAGTCAACAACTAGTAGCCCATATATAAATGGGGGAAGATGGTTTCCGGCTTTTTGTATAAAGAAATTGTGAAATCCGCCCACCAAAATTGATATCGAAAAAGAAGAAGAAAATCGATGCTGCAGTTGTTCTTCGCCATGGCCTTCTCAGCCGTCCCTCTGACTCTGTATATTCCTCCCGTAAGAAGGCTCAACCTTTTCATGGAGTCCATTGAAACTCTCCGGCGGGAATCCGCCGCTCACGCCGCCGGGATTTCTCGCGATTTCCACCGCGCTTTCCTCGGGATCTTCAACTGCTTCCTCTCTCTGTAGCTAGACTCGGTCTGTACCTCGTTAGATTAATCTTCCTCTTGTTAATCTGTTGTTAACTGATGATAATGAGAATAAACGGCTTGGTTGAAGAAAGGGAGTATCATATCTGTTCCCAGTAGTTCTTCCATTAATTTGCAGGTTGCTATCTTTTACTGTGGTGAAATTTTGGATCCGTTGAATATTTACTGTTTATTTATTTATCTGTTTGCATTTTTACCGCGAACAAGAATTACTACTGGCAATAGCAATTGAATCATTAACACCGCGCTAGAAAAAAACTGAAGAATTAACCAAAAGGAAGGGTAAATTTCATTGGCAATCAGGTAAAAGCAGAGTTCCACCCTAAGATTTACAGATCATGAAATTACGCAAAACAGTAAATGATTTCGAGGAAAAGGAGAAAATTAAGCCCTCTCCCCGCGAATCCTCCTGGCGAGCTGCATGTCCTTGGGCATAATGGTGACCCTCTTTGCGTGAATCGCGCACAGATTCGTGTCCTCGAACAGTCCGACGAGATACGCCTCCGCCGCCTCCTGCAGCGCCGACACGGCGCTGCTCTGGAACCTCAGATCCGTCTTGAAGTCCTGGGCGATCTCCCTCACCAGTCTCTGGAACGGGAGCTTCCGGATCAGAAGCTCCGTGGACTTCTGGTATTTCCGGATCTCCCTCAGCGCCACGGTTCCCGGCCGGAAACGGTGCGGCTTCTTCACTCCGCCCGTCGCCGGCGCTGACTTCCTCGCCGCCTTTGTCGCCAGCTGCTTCCGCGGCGCCTTTCCTCCGGTGGACTTGCGGGCGGTCTGCTTGGTTCGAGCCATTGGAACGATTTGGGTTGAGTGTGTGAATTGCAGAGTTGATCGGAAATGGCGATTAGATTAATTCTGATTCGCTGTCTGTTTTTATAGAGGAGGAATTTAGGACGGGTTTTCCGGCTGCAAGTTTCTACCGTCGATTAAATTCGACTTTTGACGGCTGGGATTGACTGAGCGCTCGTGTCTCGGATTGGAATCCACGTGAATCGTTAGGATCGAATGGAGTATAGACACGTGGTGGTCGAAAGGTTTTATTTCGCGCCTGTAACGAACTTTCGCGGTCCGGGAATTTCAAAATATATTCCGTCTGTATACCATATAGGAGTATCTTCTCAAATATTATTCACAGGGTCAAATTTAATTTATTTTGTTTGTTTATTTTTATTATTTATTTTATAAAATAATATATTGTTATCACCTCTAATTTTGTAGAACTTTTCATATAGTTTATTACTACATAGATTTATATTAAAATTTTATCTCTATATTCAAATAAATTGAATTAAAAATAAAATCGGTCAAACCTCGTAACACGCAATGAAATATCTTAGGTGGACGGAGGGAGTACTATTTTTCAAATCGAGTTTATTACACTAATACTTCTTAGGTTCCGTTTGATAAATATAATGTCTTCTTGTTATTTAATTAAAAAAAGTATTTTTTTTTCTTTTCTTTTTTGAAAAAAAATTAAATGTTCTATGTAGTAATTTCAATGATATTAAATTTATATTAAATTATTGTAATTATCTTTGTTCTCTAATTTGAATCTTCTAAATATAAATTCATATAATTTGGGAATAATTAATTTAACATTATTTGTAAAGGGAAATCTTTTAGAGATCGAAAGAAATCAAAGGAAAAACATTTTAGGCACAGTGAAGTGGAGTATAAAGTGTTATCAAAGAAACCGAGTTAGGTAAGTGGAACCGATTGAACCAAAAAAATAAAAAAGCATTCCCCTTTTCAATGTATAGTACGGAGTAATATGGATTATTGCTTTTTACTCTGTATATACTTCTCCAGTCCAAACTTTATTTATTTTTTCTTTTTCATATTTCTTAAATCAAGCATTCCAGATCAATTAGAATAATTAGGTAGGTGGAACAAAAAAATCAAAAAGATCGAAAATGGAGAAATTAAAATTACCTCATATGATGATGCGCATTCTTATTGCATAACATTACATTATTCTTCTATCAATCCCCTTTTAAATTATAGTAATATTTTGGGGTTGTACAAAATACAAATTACATAATAAAAAAAAGCATAGAATTGAATAATTAGGCGATTAATATACTACCTCCGTCCCACAAAAAAGTTCTCATTTTGACCATAAATTGGTCAAACTATTGCACACTTTGACTATAAATTAAAGATAATCTAAATAAAGAAATGCTAAAAAATTTTGAGATATCAAAACTAGATCCTAAGATGAATCCAATTATATAAAATTTATTTCATAATTCAATATATTTTTCTCACAATTTGTAGTCAAAGCGTGTAAATATTTGACTAAATACTATTCAAAATGGGAACTTTTTTGTGGGATGGAGGGACTAATTAATTAGTGTTGATATACAGGAGATTGGGAGGTAGCAGGTGCGGGGGGAGGGCCACCTCGGCAACGTTCGTAAGGTTCACATCCTCTATTACCGCCGCCGGGACTCGGCGGCGACGGCTGGGGCATACACCCTGCGCCATGGCATGCGTGTGGCGGCGGCAAAACTGGGTATAAGATTTCTTTTGCAACTGCCACTTTCGAAATAAAAATGATAGTTAGGAGTGCCATAAAAAACTTTCTGTGCCCCAAACCTGAAGCCATGACAAATCTCTCACTATGATAATATATATAATTAATTATGTATATTATTTTGATTCAAAGTTTGTTATGGAAGCTTTAATTTTTTTGTGCACCTATTTATACTGATGAATGAAGAGTTGAAGGTTCATGATGCATTAGCTTATTTAATTATGGAAAGGGTTATATCATCAGTTTAATTATGAAAAAAAGTTGATAATCAAAAACGTATTTTCTATACGTGGCGATATGAAATTACTCCCTCCGTTTCTCAAAAGAGTTCTTCTTTTGACTTTGGGGGAAAATAAGGAAGTGTTAAATTGTAGTTGACTTTCCAATTTTACCCTTGATGTGATGAGTAAAAGTAAGATGTGATAGTTTAGTTGTTAGTGAAAAAGTATGATGTGATAGGTAGGGTATAAAAAAAGGGGTAAAAGTGGTTTTTTAATAGAAAAGGGAAGTGTTTTAAGAAAAACAAAAAAAATAAAAGAGGAAGGTTTTAAGAAACGGAAGGAGTATTTCATACGGTGAATTCATATTAAGCATGCAAAAAACGCAATGTTTTCTAAAAGTAGTACTCCAGGGTACATTCTTAATTAATTAATGGTACATTTAAGGCAGATTTTGAATGTTATCTTTACAAATATTAAATTTGTACTCGATCGTATGTTGCACAAGAAATTAAAGGTATTTATATACTATGTCCTTCAATAGTTTTGATGTATTTAAAAGGATGAAATAAAATGCACTAGATTTATAACACTTTGGAATGCTAACTATATGTAAGGCTATGAATATAATACTCCCTCTGTCTACAAATAAACTTTATATTACGCGTTACGATGTTTGACTGAAGTCATTTTATATGAAAAATGGTGTAGAAATGAAAAATAAAAATTGCATATTAATTAAAAACTATATCAAAAGATCTACAAAGCTAGCGGTGACAGGACTATATTATTTTATCAAATTGGTGACAAAAATAGATCAACAAAGTGAATAAAGTCTGACCCTGTAAATAGTGAACGTAAAGTTTATTTGTAGACGGAGGGAGTACATAACCTAGCTCATTAGGGTTGTAAATGTGGTAATGTTAGTTAATACTGGTAGTATGCAAAAGTTTAAATTAGTTTTTCATGACTTTAGTATTAGTCCTTATTTCTAAATTTAGAAGTATAAAAATTCAATTAAACTACCAAAAATAACATAGCTTTGAAGGTATGAGGTTAGTGTTTCAATGATAGCCGACAATGGGACAAATAATGTTTAAAGCTACTCGGGAAAAAATTAAACACATTATGATGGAGAACTAATCTCGATGTGAGGTAAATTACCTTAAGATGAAATTTTAGGTAACATAGTTGGGGTGTATCCAGACCTTGTATTTCTTTCTACAGAGGGGTTCACATGCTAGAACCACATGTCATGGAATGACTTCGGATCGCTACATACGGTGCTCTATCCATAAAATTGACGGTTCCTATCTCTTAATCCATCCGGTAAAAACTTGGTAGTTAAATTCAAGTATTCAACAACAACAATTAGCAAATTTCAAATTTATTGAAAGATGGGAATTGGAATGAGTATTTGAGATGAAATTTAACTATATATTAATGAAATAATTATGGAATATATATCGTAATAAAGTTATTAATTATAGAAACTTTTACTCCCTATAAAAGATATGGGTGCACAAGAATCCCGATCCAAAATATTCCGGTCCCATTTTTGTAATATTTTGTTTTTTTTGAGATGATAACATTTTGTCATGAACTCGTTCCGAACCAATTTAAAATTGGACGAGATCTGGGACATAAATATTTTCTCAGTCCTTTTCGTTGCCCCGTATGTAGGTATGCGTGTATCTATTTTGTCGAGATCCCTAATATAAATGGGATAAGGAGGGATCACAACTTCTACCGTACAGGCGGTTGTACCCATGTCTGGATACAGTCGGTTGCTAAAACGGGATGCCTAGTTCTGTTGTGAAAGATGATTGATGGTAGAGCTGATCGACGAAACCATAAGTGCGAGAGATGTCGTCAACTGATGAAGAGTGAGAGAGTGCTGAGTTGATGGAGCACTTGATATTAGAAGAAGCCAATTGATTAGAGCGCTGCAAAATTGGAAGCTGAGATGAAGATGAAGTCGGTGGAGGCGATGGTATGAAGTTGGGGGTGGTATGAACACTGAGCATACTTGGAATGAACATTATGCTACTTTAGAATGAGTAATACGTTATTTCGAAAATAATACGATGCTAAGCAATCTGAGAATGAGCACTATGTCACTCGTAAATAGTATTATAATTGTAATAAGCAAATGTGTGAAAATGAATACTACGTTGATTCAGAATGAATACTATGTTGATTTAAAATAAAAATTTGTCGGATGTACCTAACTCTAGGTACATCCAATTGTGTGGTAGACATTTTCAGGATGGATAAGCTTGTAACCCGAACGATTCCAAACCATTTGAAAAAAAACTCAAGAAATTGCTTTAAATATGAGTAAAACATTGAGAAAGTACTAAACTAGAAACTTCATATTTTTTATGTCCGAAATAGAAGTTTGTAGTATGTTAATGTGTCATTGTATATAAATATTTCATCATACTTTTTGATACTATATATTGGCGTGATTATCATTGCATATGTATTTTGAACTCCTTGTTTGATAATAAAAATATGAAACTTATATTTTGGTACTCACTCTGTCCTAAAATAATCTTCCTAATCACTATTCACATGGTTAAATTTTAATCACTTTCTTCACCTATTTTCGTTAGTTATTTGATAAAATAATATAATCAATGTTATCTTTTGTTTTGTAGAACTTTTTATGTAATTTTAAAATATATAATTTTTATTTCTTAATTTTATAATTAGAATCAAGTAAATTGAATTAAAAATAATTTTAATTAAATTTTGTAAACCGACCCCTCTTGATGTGGGCCTATCCCTAATAAAAAAGGGCGAGAGTAATTATAAAAAGAGTAAATTCCCAAAATAGTCCTTTGTAATAAGGGATTTTCCCAAATTAGTCCTCAATAGGTTTTAATTACCTAGGTGGTCCTCTATAATTGAGATTTATTCCCAAAATAGTCCTTTGTAATGAGATATTTTTCCAAATCAGTCTTCAATAAGTTTTAATTACCTAGGTGGTCCTCTATAATTGAGATTTATCACCAAGATGGTCCTTCATAAATAATGTTACTCAAATGAGGATTAATTAAGGTTATTTTTTCACTGCTAAATTTAGAATTAATTTTTAAAATAATCATTTATTATGAAGTGCTTTCCCAAAATGGTTTTTCTAATTAAAGATGTGTATTTGATTTGAAATTTAAAAGATTTTTTAAGTTTTAAATAATTCATAAATTATTTATAAGTAAAATCTCAAAATGGTCTTTTGTAATAAGGTGTTTTCCCAAATCAATCCTCGAATGAGGATTAACTGGGAGATATTTTGGTATTTTGATAATCCAAATTTAAAGTATATTTTTGAAACAATCATTTCTGTACAACTAAATGTAAAATTTAAAAAATACATTGAGTATAAATAATTTATGAATTATTTAAAACTTTAAAAAAATCTTTTAAATTTCAAATCAAATACACATCTTTAATTAGAAAAATCATTTTGGGAAATCATTTCATTATAAATGATTATTTTAAGAATTAATTCTAAATTTAGCAGAAAAAAATAACCTCAATTAATCTTTATTTGAGTAACATTATTTATGAAGGACCATCTTGGGGATAAATCTCAATTATAGACGACCACCTAGGTAATTAAAACTTATTGAGGACTGATTTGGAAAAATACCTTATTACAAAGGACTATTTTGAGAATAAATCTCAATTATAGAGGACCATGTAAATAATTAAAACTTACTGAGGACTAATTTGGGAAATTACTCCTATAAAAACGCAATTTTCACAAATGAGCTCAAATTTTTCAAAGAAAAAAAAAGCAAATGAGCTCAAACAACAAAAACTAAGATGGAGGCGAAGGGAGAAGAGGAAGAAAGAGTGATCTGTGATGCATCAGAAATCGAGTACGTGAGCTATGGGGGCGAACATCATTTGCCCCTTATCATGAATCTCGTGGATGAAGAGCTCAGCGAACCCTACTCAATCTTCACCTATCGCTACTTCGTCTATCAATGGCCTCACCTCTGTTTCCTCGTAAGAATTTCATCGATTCCTTTCCTCGTTCAGAAATGGCGGAGAAGTTGATTCGTTCTATTTGATTTTTTTATTTATGCTAATTGACGATTCTGACTGTGTTTAGGCTTTCTACAAAGGTCAATGCGTGGGAACTGTGGTTTGCAAGATGGGCGAGCACAGAGGGACTTTCAGAGGCTACATTGCAATGCTTGTGGTTGTCAAGTCTTACAGAGGGAAAGGGATCGGTAAGTGTCATTAGAATTCCATGTTTTCTTTGCTTCTATTGGGTCTTAACAATGGCAGACTGAAAAAAAGGGGGGATTCAGATGTTGAAGGGAAGGTTTTATACTTGCCAGTAATTATAGGGTTTCAAACTTAAGAATTCTATGGTGTTTGGGCAGATTCATATTTCATATCAAATTTACTTGTTAGGGCTTTTGGCACCATTGGCCTTTGTTATACACTTATACCAAATTCACTTTATTGTTCTCTTTGTTAATTGAACAAGCACTAGTGGCCTCTATGTTATGAATGAGTGGAACCATTGGCCCCTTGTCCAAGCAGTGTTGTGCACGCACACAAAAATGAGCAATAGGCGTTTTTATACTCTTTTTCTTCATTTAAGAGTCTGGAAGTTGTCTGTTTTTTCCTATGGAAGATTTCGTTGCTGCTATGGCTAGGGTGAGTTTATGTTTAAATGAATGGATAAAAGAAATAAAGAATAACCATACAACTATCAGTTCTTTAATGAAGAAGAAGAAGTAGAGTCGTCTTTTACTCGTTCTTTGTTCGTGTGCATGATACTGATTGGACATAGGGGCTAATGACCCACTTATTTAAAAGACACGGCCGTTGGTGTTTATTTAATTAACACAAAGGCCAATGGTGCTAATTTTATACGGAGTTTAACACGGGAGTCAATAGCACCAAAAACCTCAACTTTTTATCAATTAAACTCCATGCCAAATTGTTAACACGTAATTAGCTAGTAGCGTTCTGGATTTCATATTTTGGGAAAACTCGGTCATCATCTCAATTGGTAGAGAGGCTGCTTTATGCAGGATGCAGCGATATGTTACTAATTAAACACATTTGAAACTGAACCTCAACACTGAAGTCATTAGCTTTTGCTTAAAATTTACTCCGCACCAACGATCTTATTCCTTTAATATATCATAACCTTTTGCAATTTTGATTAACTTTATGTTTAAAACAATGTCTGCTTGGACAACCCAATGTCGCAAATGGGGAAATGTGATGTGTTAAATTGTGTCCTTAAGAGGATCATCAAGATGTGATATTAACCTCACACTTGTATAGTAGACACCTACTCAAGAGGCAATTGGTGTGGCTGGGATACTCAACAAATATTTCATCCCAAACCTTCTACCGGGTGGTTGGACAAATGGGTCCAAATCAACCCCCAAACAGGCTGGTCCAAACCATCTAGTGATTGGCCGTCCCTAAAAAGATTCTCAAGGGTGAGTTTCACCTCACGCCTATATACTAGACTCAAAACTCATGTGAGACACTCAATGGGATGTCCAAAATGAACACTCACAGCTAGAAATTAATTCATTCACTACAGGCCCCCCAATAGAGTCCAGAAAAGATTACATATGATTGATCATGTGATTGTTCGTAGATTTTTTGATAAATCAATTTACTTGAAACAATAGTCAATAGTGGTCAATGGTGATAAACACTCTGAGAGGGTTAGAGAAATTGGGACATGGCAATACATTTTGGATTTTGATGTGCATGAGTTGGGCGTGGCGTAAACTACTAAACTATATACTTTTAAAACTATCAAATGTCAATGTTCTCTATGATTAGATGTTTTAGTTTTAATCTGTTTATTTATGGCCTACTATTTCTTTGTTTTAGCCACAGAACTTGTCACAAGATCTATCAAGGTGATGATGGCATCAGGCTGTGAAGAGGTAAAGCTACGAATAATTATAGAGTTTGCTTATTACCTGATCTTTACCTTGCCTCTGTATAGTGTATAGTGCTCCCAGATTTGAAAACAAAAGCAAAAAAAATGTATAGTTGGAAGCATTAAAAACGAGGACACATTTGAAATGACTTAATCTGCTTTTGGCCCCTCAACTATATATTTCATATTTAGTTCTCAACTACGGGATGAAGTGGTATTTCCATATCTGGTCATCAGCCTTAAGGGCAAGGATTGGGAAAAGCTAGGAGGCTGAATTTATTAAGTTTATAGTTGAGGGCTTGATGTCAAAATGATACTACGGCCGAGAGATCAAAAGTGGTTTTTATACAAATTATAATGTGTGAACCTCTTATTCAATAGGGACCCTAGGTATGGGGTCGTTGGGTGGGGAGGGGCTGGCATTCACTGTTCTTGGGATTTTGGGAGATGCATAGATGTTACTCTTCAATGTGAACGATATATGTTTAGACCTTGTTTAGTTGGGGGGGGGGGGCATTGGAAGGTAGGGGAGTAAAGTGGAGGAGTTTTGGGTGTTTGGTTGCAGGAGTTATTTGGGGAAGGGGAAGATAGTGGAGGAGCTATAGACTCCTCCAAAGTCCAAAATGATCTCCACCCTCCAAAGTCCAAAATGATCTCCACTCTTCCATTTTTGTTCCATCCCCTCTTTTGAACCAAACAAACTTCGAAACCATTGTATTGAAAATGAAAGAGCAGAATAAAATCAGCTATCTCAGCCATTTTGGAAAGGCATTTCAAGATTAGCAGTGACTCTTCTCTTGTTAGTTGTTACATTACTTCCATATACGTGTAGGAGGTTAACAAGAAATTGCTCAATATAAGTGCAAGGATCTGCACTTGATTTTACACCTTAATGCAAATAACTTTTTCACACGAATTTCCAAGCATTATTCTCCATTAACTTTTTCTAACCTTAATTCCTTTTCCTTTGCATTGGATCTCTTTATTTTTGCCCAACTATCTTACATGTATTATACAAACTGGTAAGTGTGTGGAAGCATTATATATATTTGAGCTTGTTCAGGTGACTCTGGAAGCAGAAGTTACCAATCAAGGTGCACTTGCACTCTACGGTCGTCTAGGGTTTATCAGAGCGAAAAGGCTTTTCCGCTATTACTTGAATGGGGTTGATGCCTTCAGACTAAAGCTACTGTTCCCTCGTCCCTTCCCCTCTATACTTTCTTCCATAGATGAGACTGTCCAACATATGGAAAACATGCACACGGGTGGAAATGCACTTCTTCAGTACATTTGACATCCGCGGGGCGTGTGACACTTTACTGGGTATGTTGTTATTTTAGCATCGCATTAGTTTAGACGTTAAAATTATACTCCCTCCGTCCCATTAAAAGATTACCCTTTTTCTTTTTCTTTTTTGGTCTGTCCTAAAATAAAGGTTTTTTTTTCTCATGGGAAGATTTGTGTACTGTAGTTTACATTGATTCCTCTTCTTCTCAACCATAATTTCAATTTTTTAATGGTGGTTCAATTTCAATACTACAGCTGAACAGCAAATGCCAGTAAGCAACTGGTATTCTTCCGAAACACTATTGAAGCATTTCCATTGTGGATGATCTTACGTGTTTGGAGATCTTAGAGTTTATCTCACAATTTTCACTTGAATGTACAAGCACTAAAAGTAATCTTTATTCAGATTTGAACTTGTGATCTTCCACAAACACGCTCGAATGAAAGTAGGATTCCATTCATCCATCTCGTAATAATACTTTACATTTTCTTTTTCATTTATCTCAAAAGAAATTCTACATTTCATTTAAAAAAGAATTTTGGCTATAACTATTTCTTTCTTCTTTTCTATTTCACTTTTAAGATTTCATTTTTCTTAATCTACATGATCCATCAATTTAAAACATTATTGGGGCATGAGAAGTAAAATTGAATGGCATGAAGCATAAGAAAAAAACTACTCCCTCCATCCCAATTTAAATCGTCTGTTTTGATTTTTGGACATATTTAAAGAAAATAAAAAATAGAGTTGATTTTTCGAAATTGCCATTACCTTTTAGAAGGGGTGATGATGAATGAGAAGATAAGGTGAAGAAGAGTGACTTATTTTAGGGGTAGTTTAAGTATTTTATTTTTAAAAGTTTACGAAAACAACTAACAGGCAATTTATTTTGGGATGAAGAAAAAAGGCAAACAGACAATTTAAAATGGGACGGAGGGAGTAGTGGTTAAGGGAATTTTGGGATTTCTAACAAAGTCTAAATTATTGGTAATTTCTCCCTATTAACTAAAACTGAAAAAGGAGCTGTCATCACGGCACCCAAATCTCAAACCACATACGAGTTTTTTTTGAACCCTTAGCACTTAAAAAGAAATAATTATCATTATTAATATGAGAAAAAGATTAAAATATGAATAAAATATTGAAAGTATATAAAAATAGGAGTTTCATGTTTTTGTTATCAAAATAGGAGTTAAAATGCATTTACATTGTCAACCATGACCTCGTACATTACGTAAAATGCAGATGTGCAGTGATACATTATCACAGTGCGAACTCTTATTTTAAGAGTAAAAACACGGAACTCCTACACTGCCAACGTAACCATGACCTTGTACATTACGTAAAATGCACATGTGCAGTGATACATTATCACAGTGCGAACTCCTATTTTAAGAGTAAAAACACGGAACTCCTACTTTGGCACTTTCTCTATGTTTTAGTCCTATTTAGAGTGATTTCTTTATTAATATACTCTCTTCCTCCCTAAAAACCTTTTTCTTTCTTTTTTCATCCGCTCCAAAAACTTTTCTCATTTCTACTAAAAAGTCACTTTTACCCTTAATAATTCTTAACCTATCTATCACATCACATTTATTCTTTATTAATATGCTTATCAAATCGTACTTTTACCAGTCACATCAAAGGACTTTTTAAAAAACTAAAGTGTCTCTTAAAAATCAAAATTTCTCATGTTTTTAAGGACAAAGGGAATATTATTATGTCCATTAATTAATTTAAGTTTTATCCCCTTACAATTTCTCTCTTTTTTTGTAAAAATTAATATATCATTCAATCCATTCATTATTCAATTAACTGCCCAAAATAATTAACTATCCATTTTGATCATTATGAACCACCATCTACCCATTATAAATGTTTTGCAGAAGACAAAGTTCATTTACTGCTCCCTATTTTGCTTACATTGGGCCTGTTTGGGAATAGCGTTAGAGTTTAGCGTTAGCGTTTTGGATAAAATTTTAACTATGCAGATTAATTTGAAAACGCTAACGCTAAACGCTGCCCGTAGATAGCTTTTTCAAAACGCTAATGCTAATCACTAACGCTAATCTCAAACAGGCCCATTATTTATTATAGAGTAGTAATTAATATACTAGCTCGTTTATAGAAAACCGTTTTCTAATTTTTTGTTCCAAAGTATTTATCCATTTTTGATTTTTTCGGTCAAACTTAATAAATTTTAACCTTAATTAAATAAAAATGATATAAGATATTGATAAAAAATAATTTTATTAGATTTATTATATCAAACATTTTCAAAATTTCATTTTATCTAACTAATACGGAGTATAAAATATAAATTTTATTTAATTATAGTTCAAAAATTGAAAAAAGTTAAACGAGTCTCTTATGTATGGAGCAATGTTGAAAATTCTAGTCTTGTGGTCTAAATTAGGAAATTTTGGTAGAATGGCTAAAGCTAGATTTGTACGTTCCCTAAGGGTTCGGTGCTCGCAGTTTGTTTTTCACCCAAAACCAAAGATAGAATAGGAGGTAAGTTGACGGTTCAATTCGATTTGATTTTGCATAATAAAATATGTAAACCGTTAGTTGTTCGGATTGGTTTTATGCAATTTTTATTTTGATTTTTTTTCTATTTTTTGGTTTATAAAAATAAAAATTTATAAGTTTTGAAAATTGTAAAAATCCTAACCTGATGAAGAAATAACAATATGTAGGTTTGGGTTCAGTTTTTTGTTTTGATGTTTATACAAAACCAAAAACCGAACGAAAGGTTACTGTTCCATTCAGTTCAATTTAAAAAAAATGTCCCGATTTAAACGCTAAAAGTATAATTTGACATCAACTTTATATATGTCGAGTGACGTATTCTGACATTGGTTAGATGGACAACACAAAAATAATAATTATGATTGTGCACTAGAATGCGGAACACCATATCTGTAGACTCTGATTGTTGTACAAACTAGAAAGCGACTGTAATTCACAAACGACGCATCAGAAGCGTTCTTTGAAATTGTGTATGACAAAAAATTATATTATCATTGTGAAATCACACTTTTAGCCCTCAAAGTAACACCAGCATAATAGAAGATCAAAGAAACTATTTGTAGAAAAATATTAATAAAAGAAAGATCACCGGGGGAATATTTGTTAATAGTATACTAAACAGGAAAATTCTCATTTTATAACTGATAAAAGACCAATTATGGAATTTTATTCAAAATATTATTTTATCAAAATATTTGATAATTTTTGGACGGAAAGAGTATACCATACAAGTTTTATTTAATTAGAGATAAAATGTCGAATCTACTTAAGTGTAAAAAATCAAAACTTGACAAATACTAGAGGCGGATGTAATATATTTCATTAATCATTTAATAAAATAGATATTATTATTATCTTTTTATAAACTTTTAATATAGTTTTTTAATATGCAATTTATATTTTTTATTTTTCTAATACTTTATAAATAAAATAAATTCAAAAAATGAAATTCTACACATCTGTGTATTTATTTTAGGACGGATAGAGTAATAATTATTGGTGTTAGTGGTTGAAAAAAAACTCATCTTGATTCTTCTTAATCATCACGGTAATATCTCACATCTGTCCCTTTTGAAGTTTTCCCCGGACGATTTTTTTATTTAGCTAATCTCTCATTATTAATTATACACTTCATAATAAGCATGAATCTCCGCTTGATTTTGGGCTTCATTGCAGGGGAAAAGGGGAATCTTTGATCAGCAATTGTTGCATGTGTGTATGCATATATGTTTTGGTCACCATCTGCAAGGTGTTTGATAAAAGTCTTGTGTGAAATGGAATCATATCCTACACTGGAAGCCAAGAATAATGGTGGTAGTAATGATAATAGCCCAATGCCACTGAGAGAAGTTCACCCCCCTCCTAGAAGCTATTACCCATACCCACCTCCTCTGGCTTCATATCAGGATGTCATGGCCTCACCTCAGCTCTTCATGGACACACTCCAGAAGCTCCATGCTTCTCTTGGTACCAAGTTCAAGTATGTTATGTTCCTCCATCTTTCTTGCTTCCCATCTTCTTTGCTTTATTAATGTACTCAGTCATTTCTTTTTTCGTCTTCGTCTGCTCTATAATGCAAGTATGTCTATTTTAAATGTCTCCTTGGGTTGGAATAGTAACACTTTGTTTTACTTGTGTTAGATGCCAAATGTGCCTTATTCTTGCCCAATGGTCAGATTCCCTTCCCTTCCAAAACCATTTGAATAAGCAAAATCTAATCTAGGAAAGTGTGGGGTCCAGCTTGAGTGTGCAGTAGAAATCGCCCACCCTAGGCGCCCCCACACTCTGGCCCGACAAGATTGTTGAAGGGTGAAACTAAAGATGCATTGGCAATGTTTTAGCATTGGAAAAATAATGTACCAAAATCGAAACGTGACATTTAACTTCCTTGCTTCTTACTTTTTACTCCGTATCAAGTTTTGAACAGTAATGCATCAAGGGTCAAAATGAAAATCAACCTCTCTATTTTTTACAGTGGTAAGGTTGAAGACCCTGCAAGGGGCGGGAGCCATTGAGGCACTGGGGTAATATTGTTGTTGTTCTTGGTAAGGTTGCAGAAATCTTGACTTAACGGCACCAACAAAGTTGGGATATAACTTGTGAATGATTTGAAAACCTTTAGAAATAGCAAGGTTAGTATCAGATATAGGATTGTCATTGATCACTGTGCTAATTCTTTCGCTACTTGTTGGAATTGTTGTAACATCTCATATTCTGAAAATCTTTGGCTTCTAAGTTCTGGTGATTATACTCTGCACCTTTTCGATCAAGAAATTTATATTTTCAAAACTGTGATTATTTAGGATTCCTGTGATTGGAGGGAAATACCTTGACTTACATCGTCTCTTTGTGGAGGTTACTTCTAGAGGTGGTCTTTCAAAGGTAAATTTTTTTTTTTAAATAAATAATGTTCCTGTATCTCCTCACAATGTATGGATAGTAATGTTTTGAATTGAAAGTTTCTCTTTTAGGCCCACTAGAGGAAATCAAGACTCTTTGCTTTCTTATGTGACTAACATGTAACATAGTGTTATGTACCAAAATTCTTTCCTTCATTGAACATTCTAAAATACTTGTAACTTGCTCAAATTAAGAAGTTGTAGCTTTGTCATGACTTGTTTTGGGACAGATCACAGATGTAGTATATATGTATAGATCTTATATTTCACACATAATTGATTGTTGCTAGACTTGAAACTAAACAGCATTGTGTTTTTGTTCACAACTTTAAGGTTCATTTTGAAGTCACTAAATCTGTCATATTTAACTTAGAAACTTGGAGATCTATATAAAGAGAAATCTTCTATCGTGCTTAAAGTGATTTGTTTTTTGCCTCTATTTTAACTGCAATTGAATTTTTACACGAGGTATGGGATTTCAGGTTCTTGGAGATAAAAGGTGGAAAGAAGTGACTTCTACTTTTAGCTTTCCTTCCTCAGCTACAAATGCTTCTTTTGTTCTTAGGAAATATTATGCTTCGTTGCTTCACCACTATGAGCGAATCTATTTTTTTAATGCTAAATGTTGGACTCCATCAGCTGGTGGGTGAAAAACCTTCAAAGTTTTCTCTTGTTATTCATGAGATGTTTTTGTTTTCAAAAAAAGAACTGAAAATGTGATCATCTGCAGATGCTTTGAAGAATGTTGCCACGATAACTGCTCCGCCTACCAGGTTGTCTGAAACAGTTACTCCAGTGGAAGTGCCCATTCCACAAACAGTAATAGCAGCAAAAGGTCGCACAGTTTTCAACTAAAGCAGGCAAAATGTGTTTTTTGACTTTTTCCATAGGATTGTTGAAAAAAAGCAATTCTTTCTTTTTTATCATTTCATGATCAGGTGCATAAATAATCCTTTTTTTAGTAAATTCCATAATTGCTCCTTTATAACAAGGGGGTTTCCATATTTAGTCCTCCATTATCAAATATTACTCCCGTAGTCCTTTTATGGGTGTCTTTCCTCAAAATGTCCTTTTTTAATCTTCTGCCACGTTGATGTTAATTTAAAAACTAAAAATATAATTTGACATCAACCTTATGTCCAGTGACGTATTCTGATATTGGTTAGACGAATAACAAAAAATAATGACTGATTTTGAGCTAGGATTCCGCCGAAAGACCACATATGTAGACTATGATTATAGTAGAAAACGACTGTAATTTACAAACAGTGCATCAAGAGCAGCCTTTGGAATTGGGTATGACAAGAAAGATATATTATCAT
Organism: Cuscuta campestris; assembly: GCA_900332095.2. Taxonomy (NCBI): domain Eukaryota; kingdom Viridiplantae; phylum Streptophyta; class Magnoliopsida; order Solanales; family Convolvulaceae; genus Cuscuta; species Cuscuta campestris. The sequence continues at coordinate 2,565,957 of OOIL02001452.1, read as the reverse complement.
TGTGAAATTATACTTTTAGCCCTCAAATTAATACTAACATGATAGAAGATCAAAAAGGACCATTTGTGGAAAGATACTCATAAAAGAAGGACCACCGGGGTAATATTTGATAATAGAGGACGATATAGGGAAACCCCTCCTGTTATAAAGGACCAATTATGGAATTTACTCTTTTTTTGTATGAATTTTCAGTGCTTACCAATTTTAGACAATAAGGGCTAGTTTGGTAGGGATGCTTTGGATGAAATGAATGAACCTGCCTAACTTTTCAAGAGGAAAAATGTTTAGTAATCTCCATTTAAAAAAACATGTCAAAAACTATTTATTGTACTACTAAGAAGAACTAGCCAGACCTTTGCTCACAAAAAATAGATCATTCTGCCCGTTTGGTAAGGGTTATTTGGCTGAATGTGCTGTACTTTCGGAAAGGATAAAAAAGATTTGCTTATCTATCATGTCCTTGCAGCACTTGGCACATTTTAAAAAATTTATTTCAGCAAAGATATGGCCTTGAGAGTTCTATATATGCTTGTGCTTGCAGGAACTGTGAGACCGTCAGAAGGTTCAGAAGTGTGTGGTGTTATTGATGGGAAGTTTGAGAGTGGGTATCTGATAACGGTAAAAATAGGATCAGAAGAATTCAAAGGTGTCCTATACGCCCCGGTAGATCAAGTAGTTCAACAGAATCAAGATGTGTCCCAAATGCAAGTTGTTATTGCAAACAGCAACGATAATAACACATTGGGAACGGTTAAGAGAAAGCGTAGGAAGAAATGCGAAATCAAAAGGAGAGACCCTTTTCGTCCTAAGCCGAACAGAAGTGGTTATAACTTTTTCTTTCAAGAACAGCACGGGAAATTGAAACCACTCTTTACTGGGAAAGATAGGGAGATCAGTAGGATGATTGGAGAGTCATGGAACAAACTGAATGATTCTGAAAAAGCGGTATTAACCATATTGTTCTCAACTTCTGTTATGTTTTTTCCATCCCTTTTCTTTTCTTTGGATCCCGGAAATTGCTAGGAAAAAATGTGATTTTTTCTCGCTTTTTCTAGTTTTACGTCAAATGGCTCAAAAGATGCATTTTTTCATTTCCCTGCATGTTTTTTCATTCAAAATTTTCTATATATTTTCACCCTGTTTTTTTCTTCCCTGTCATTTTCCGATTTAACGGACCATTGAGTCATATTTCCACCCTGTTTTTTATCCTTCCCTGTCTCTTTTCTTCAAACTCAGTTAAAAAATAATCATATTTCATTTCCCATTGCATTTTCCATGGTAAAATCAAACACTAGAAAATAATGTGGCAACCCCCCTCCCCCACCCCCCCTCTCCCACCCACACTTTCCCTAGCATTTCCCGAGATCCAAACATGCCCTTGTTTCTCTGTCCTTTGGCTCATGAACTAAGATTGATTTTGATGGGACCAGATTTATCAGGAGAGGGCTATGAAGGACAAAGAACGTTACAGATTGGAGTTGGAGGACTATCAGAAGAGGTTAGGGACCGGGCAAGTCCTAAGTCATGATGTATTACCATTGCAGCACTCACCATTCATCACACCAACTAAAGACATGAATGGTTCCCCATCAAATGATGGTGGTGACAATGATGATGATGATGATGATGATGATGATCATGGTCATGACGATGATGGTGATGATGATGACGATGATGATGGTGATGATGATGATGAAAGCTTGAGCAAGAGCGAGCGGAGCCCCTTGGAAGACCACAAAGTTGATGTTAAGGTGGCTTTCGATTTGGAAGTTGCAGTAGAAACAGAGGTGGAAACTTGAGAGTGACACTTTGGAGAATAGAGCAGTTGACAATGGAGTGCCAGTAGGCAGTAGGAAAATGGTGTTCTTCATTACCTGTGGAAAGGTAATTCTTCTGTACCCAACTAGTGGAGGAATTGTGGAAGACTTTTCACACAAAAATTAATTAGTAGGAATATGGGTAACTATTTTAAGGTGATTATCATGGTTAGATTCTTATTGACACTGCAATTAGACATTGGTACCCTTTTGTTTCTCTCTACAAATAGAAATGGTAAAACAAATAAAATATGCTACTTCACGAATTATATGAGAGGATATTAAGGACCCCTTCAGCAACAAGCAACGTTTAACTTCAATATTTTTAAAAGTAATATGCACTATTAAAAAAAATATTCAAAATGTTTATGTGGCAAAGGAGCGTGGTGAAAAGTGAGGGTGTGATTGCGGGGAAAATAAAATGCTCTTAGAGAAAGAAATTTTTTATTGGTGTAAAATAATGAAATAAATTTTGATTGGTTGAAAATAGAATAAATATGTGTAACAAAGATTAAAAAAAGGAGAAGAATGGTTAAATTGAGGTCAGGAAAATAAAAGGAGAAAATGATGCTGCATAAAAATTGATGATGTGGAGGGAAGTATGAGGAGAATGAGTACTAATAAGGAAATGGAAAGAGGTGCCAATTGATAAATTACTCATAAATTACACTCTCCCAATTTAATTGTTCTCATAGTTTGAATTTGCCAAATTTAAGAAAAGTTTTGAAAAATAAATAAATGAATATTGAAATTTGTTTAAAAAATGGAAAGATTGTAGACTATATTTTTTTTTACTTTTTTTAAAAATAAAAAATAATTTTCAAACCAAAAAGTAAAAAGTAAAATTATCAATTAACTAGATGTGGTTTGCATCCACACACGTCCTTCAAATCTCTTTCCTAAGATTCTACTAGATTCTTCAAAGCGTTTTGTGAGCAATAATGGGATTGCTAAAACAAAAGTGATATGTGCTTCTATTGAAAAAAGATCATACAGACCAGAAACTCTTTGTAGATATGAATATATTTGTTCCCTATAACCCAAGAATAAGGTATCAATTACTTTTGGGCCATATGCAGAAGGTTAAATCATCACATATTGTTTGGAATAAATTTTCCATCCCTAAACATAAATTTATTCTCTGGCTTACTTGTAAGAACAAACTTGAGACCAAAAGCAGATTAAGCAAATGGTTTTGAATTGACACTCAATGTTTGCTCTGTCAAACTGCAGAGGAAGATAGTCCAATAGCAGGTTTCCAGGTGACTTGTTGGTCAACTGGGGCCAAACTATAATTTGATAAATTTAAAGTTTATGATTTTGACCTTTAAAAAAATTTGAAAATTCCATAGATTTTTTTGGAAGATAAAAATATTGCTTTAGTTGAGAGTTCCAAAAAAGAAAAACACACTTCATAACGAACTCGCAGCATTTGCCCCATGCCCTAATGACTTCACTGTTGTTCTGCACGTTTGTTGCTCAATTTCTCTCTATTGCGCTATTTTTAGTCACATTATTTTATTCTTCACCTCCACACAAATCTACAATACCTCTTCATCTTCTCTGCTTTAAGAAGGTCTATGCTTGGAGTCAACACCATTTCGAGGGAGGCAGTATTGCAGAAAGAAGATTATAGCATTTGTTGCTTGTGTTTACCACCTCGATCCGTGCCCAAACTGGTACCAAATAGTCTAAGCACGGAAAAGTTGAAAATGAACTCCGTGCCAAAATACGTGCCAATTCTGCATTTTTTTGTAGTGAATACTATATCGGGAAAATAAAAAATTTGATCCTGCACACAAACATTTTGAGCTCTAAGATTCCGTTTGATATACGGAATTGATGGAATTGGAATTGAAATGGAATTGAAATTCCTTGGGATTCAATTCTATAGAATTGGAATTCATCAATTCCAAATTCACATAATTTTAGTGCTACCAAACACCAAAATTGGAATTGAAGTCTTCAATTCCAATTCTATAATTTGAATTCCGTGTACTAAACGGGGCCTAAAACTTTAGGTTCTACGTGAATGTGTTTTCTTTGTGATTTGTTAGTATTTGGCAGCAGAGCAGTTGTATTTGTTTTCGTGCTGATTTTACATTATGAGAGGGATTGATGAATAAAATTTGCATTTGGTTCAAAAAAAAAAATAATGGTAGTTAAAGGTAAGTTTGTAAAAAAATCGTCTTTGACTTGTTTTATATCCTCTTATTTACAAGAGCGGCCAACAAAAAAGCCCGCCCAAATATTTTAGTAACCGTCCAGACACGATCTCCTCACTGTCTCGAGAGTGCACAACTTATACCCTACGAACATAGATTGATTTTTCTTCTGATCCTCTTTGCTCGTTGAGCCTAGGCTAGATCCGTAGTGCCAGAAGAGAGACGACAGTGATAAAGGGGTAAAGATGCAGCAAGGACGGATGGCAGAACCAGGCTAGGGTTTCAACCATTAAATTCAGAGAACAACTCCTCGCAGGGCATGGATTCAGGGACGAGGGTAACACCTTTTTCTTTTTTTTATTGAAATTTCTTTATAGATATGACTGAATCTTTCATTTTTTTTCCTCTTTTTTTCAATGGAGTGATAATGTCTCTGTCTTTGGATTCTTGCTATAGGTCAACAACATCACACTTCAACAATGACACCACCATTTTAAAGTGGTATTTTTCTTCTCTTGAATTCATTTTGAACTTTGGACTTCTCAAACAATCAATAAATTAGAAGTCATTTTTCCAAATTTAGTTTCACTGCATTGTGATGTTTGAATATGCTCTCTATGTATACATGAATTTATAATCTTCAATTGAAGTTTAGACTTTAGGTGCAAATATATCTATTTTTCATCATATACATGTGGTTTTTAAAGATACTAGATCCTAATGTTTGATAATATTACAACACATAAGTCTTAAAGTTGTTATACATATTTAGTTTTAAGTTCGTATAATCAGTTAAATGTCTTTTAGTTCTCTCAATAAGAAAGGTGAGGGTGAAGCCTCCAAGTGCCAAGTGAAAGAAGCAAGAGGAATGAAAAGCAACAGTCCCTGCTGCAACTCCTCGCAATCTCTTTTTAATAAGGTAGAAAAGACAATTAGCTTGCTATAAAATCATTACGAACTGGTTTAGACATGTGTCTTCTCCTTTTTGGATATTGCTTCAAGTGTTATACATTCTCTTCTTCTTGATTTCAATTTAAAGTAACTTTTATTAAATATGGGTTCTCAAACAATTGTTGATTATGAACTTATTTTTTTCAGATTCGCTAGAATGTCGAGGCTTATTGTTTTCCTTTCATTTAATCCTAATCTTATCTTAATGTAAAATATTTTTAATACACTCTTTCTCTGTAAAATTTTTAAAAAACATACTAAATAAATTTGGGTTCAATTTTGTGTCAAATCCTTTTCATTACTATTCTTAAATCTGAAAATGAAAGATTGGATAATGAAGATGATAATACAAATGGTGGTTGATTGTACTTAGAAAAATGAAGAGAAATTTAGAGACCTCATTGTATGAAGCTTAGAAGTCTATAAGCACCTAAGAAGCAAGGTGCATAAATATGACGTTCTTCCTTTTCTACCTCTATCCAAGTGATTCCTATATTCACATATTTTCAATTTCACTTATCTTTTTCATTAAATTGGCTTAGATTAATTAGTTTAGCCATTTTCTAGTCCCGCCAATTCATGAAAACCAGATTTGAATGGTGGTTGGCAGTGACACCTCAGACTCATTTAATAATTACAAATTAATATCTTAGACATTTAATAGTTACAAATTAATATCTTAGAACAGTGCAATTCAAAAATAATACCTAGTCACAATTAAGTTCCAAGTTTACCTGTAGCATACTCCGTATAAGTTTACAATCTAATCAACCTTGTAATGGTAACAATTAAGATCAGGAAGTAATTGTAACAATTAAGTCCGATTTTACCTGTATTATTAGCAACTACGTTCAGATATAGTCATAACAATTAAATTTCAAGTTTACCTGTAATTAGTATGCAGTAGTCCTAAATGTCAACCAGTTGCAAGAATATAGGCAGGAAATTTGAAATCGGAAATAGGAAATTTGAAATGTCAACAGTCCTACATGTCAATATGTTACCTATTATAATCATGTTTCTTTAAATAAATAACTTGGGTACGTTGAAACCATATTAGTTCAATTCGTAAGTCAACATTTTGTTCTCCCATATATTAACCAATTATTTTAAATTTTATAATATTGCTCCAAATGTTCTAGTCAAATCCAATTTCGAGTTAGTTGAATCAGGTTATCTGGTCCAAACCAGCTTTGCCAGTTCTATTAAAAACAATTCTACCATTGTTAAACTATGCGAAACTTTTTATTCAACCGCAATAAATTGCAGCGTAGAACTAACTCATTAACATCGTCTCCCTTCAAAAACTTTATCGTCAAATAAAGATATGTCCTTGGAAAAACACCATTTAAAAATATTTCTGCCTGAAAGATTGTTAATTACGTATCTTATCTGAATTAGAGGTTTAAGGGAAACAAATAAACTGCGAAGTATAGGGGCATCTGAATGCATGCGTTTCATGAGATGAATGAAAACGAATGCCAGAATCTCAGCACCAATTTGTTATCGGCAACGTACAGCGCTGATAACGCCATGAACAAAGGGTTTCAGAGACTCTAATTTGTTGCCTTTTTAAGACAAACACTAAAAGAAAGAGTTAAAAAGGAGAGATATATGGCTAAGACTCAGATTAATGTTTAAGCATCATCAAGAAGCTGATTGCTTTCAGAGTTTGATGGTATTATACTTTAAGCATCACAGCCTACATCTCCATTGCAGAATTTAACCTGAAAATCGACGAAGAACAAAAATAAAATTCAGAAAAAGGAGAAAGAATGGTGTGATTCAGACATCCGAGGAAGGACATAAACAGCATAAACTCTCAAGCCCGGCGAAGGCGAAAGCTCTTAGGCGGCCACTGCGAATGTTCTGAGAAACAAGCCTTTTGTTTATTCATCATCATCATCACATCGTTCCATTAAACTTAAAACAAATCAGATCTGATAAAAACGAATCAAAACGGACTCAGGTTGAAAACACAGAACTAGTAACGAAGAATCTCTGGAAACAAAAACAGAGAAGAAGAAAACAGAGAATTAAAAGAGCCTCAGACATCCAGGGAAGGACGAAAGCAGCATACGCTCTCAAGCCCGGCGAAAGGCGAAAGCACTTAGGCGGCCACTGCGAATGTTTTGAGAAACAAGCCTTAAAGATTCATCATCATCGGCTGCTAATAATTACAATTCGAGGGAAAAAAATCAAACACCAAAAAACCTTAAAGAGAAGACGAGACCAAAATGATGATTCGAGATGGCGAAGCTCTGGCAACTCTGTTTCTGCGATTTGGAGGAGGCCATGGATGTGAATATAAATAGGAATTTAGGTGCGGCGTATATGGTAATGAATCTAGGGTTTATGAGCGAGCTTCCACATTTTAGAGATGATGAACCCAACCGGTGATAGTCCATTAACCCCACCCATGTAACGATTCAGTACTGGGCCGTTGAAACTTGAACTGTAGCGGCTCTTTGGGTCCGTGTATTTCTCATTGGAGAAAAAAATTAAAGAAAAGCCCGATTTTAGTATTTTACTCCGTAATTTTTAAAACGAGTTAATAGTTTTAGGCGTTTTTGTGATTTACAAAAAGGGTATAAAAACTCTTTTTATAAAGTTTCTATGATTTTTAAATAGAGCATACATGTCTTTCCTACCTATTTTTAAAGTAAAAAAAATGATATTTATGCCCTTTCTTTTCATCGATCTTGAATTTTTCTAATTTTATTTTCCTTTATTATACAAATATATAAAATAAAATATACACTTCCCATCTCAAATTAGAATTTTTCGTAATGTATTTTTGAAAACAAAAGATTTTCTTGGAGAATGTTACAAAAGAAAATGAAAAATAAAATGTTATGTACAAAGTAAAAATAATATTTGAAAAAGGTAATAAAAATAAAGAAAAATACCATAAAAAATAGTCTTTTTCTCTAACTCCATATTTTATTTCATCTTTCTTTTCTTCATTTTTTTTAAAGTCCTTAAAAGTTTATTTTACTTTTAAAAACAAATAAGTTAGAATTTTTAATTAGAGATAGAGTGAGTATATGTTATCTAGTTTTTTATTTTATTTATTTACTTTTACTTATAATGAAAAAGTGAACTTTTTTCATTTTTTAATTTTTAATTTTTTTTAACATTTTCTTCAAAAAAATATTTTTTGGTAATTTAAATAAATGAAAAATTTTAATTTGAGAAACATAGCATATATTTCATTTTATTTATTTGTATAACAAAAAATGCAAACAAAAGAGTGAAACTTGAAGATAGAGAAAGATAAAGTGCAGAAATATCATTTTATGTCTAAAAATAAGCAAGAGGGGTGTCTATGCATTTTCAAATACCATAAAGGTTTTATAAATAACTTTTGAAAGTAGATGGGGGGCGCCCATTCTAGTACCCCTTTTTAAAACACTTGAACTCACACCAATCTCTCCGGGATTGCTACTAAATTAATATGGACATACAAAATTTTTCAAGAAATTAAAAACATTTAATTAAAAATCCAAATATTTTAAACTACTTTGACTAGGGGCAGTTCCCCCCATATACTCTAAGTTAGATCCGCCCATGCTCAGAAAATATGATAACTATATGAACTCATTCGGGAGGTCTGGTCTGGCCGCCCATCTTGCTCTTAAAAATAGGCGGATATGGATAATTATACGAACTCTTTTGGGTCGAGCTGGGTTGGCCCGCAAGATAATGTTAACGAGCTTGGGCATTGGGTTTAGCCTGCATGGGCCAACAGACTCGCTAACATTATATAAATATAAAAAAATATATAGTACACACGCACACGCACATTGTGTTATACTAATATATTATACGCACAATACATTATACAAATATGTGTCTTTCTGAATTAATATAATATAATTTGAAATAATTCATTACAACATAAAATAAAACAATAGATACTAATTCATTATATCATATTATATTCTTTATACGGAATAATATCGAATAAAATATTAAATACAATTATGTTATATACTTCGTATTGAAATTTTTGATGTAATTTCTAAGCATATAAATTTTATTTTTTATTTATATTTTAATCTTTAAATAAAATAAAATGAAAAACTTAATTTGTAATCCAAATTGAGGAGGAGGAAGTGTAGACGGTAGAGCGTAAATATATCAATACCGGCGAGACTACCATGTCGCCTGTTTGCACATCCCCCTTATATAATAAGATTCAACTTCGTTTATCGCCGTAAGTTTAGCCCTTTTTCCGTCTTCTTCCGTCTCTTCTTCCGTCCGTTTACCCACTTCACCGGTTCCCCATTCACCGCCTTTCTTCCTTGATTATATGTCTTTCCTCACACTATTCTCGTAATTCCTTCACCGCCACTGACCTTCGTTCTCGTACTTCCCCCCACCGCCACCGCCCCACGACCTCTTCCACCGGCCACCGATATAAATAACCCGTACCCCTCTCTGCTTCTCCAGGATTTGCTCTCTCTCACTTCATCCAGGTAATACTTCTCTCTAATTTTGGTAATGCGTCTCATCAATCCTTCCTCTAATTCTTCTTGTTTTCCCAGCTTTTCCTT